>SNQJ01S0021585.1:0-14669 GCA_010110895.2 Picea sitchensis
AGCAAAGAAACTCTGCCCAATTGCCGAATCCATTTGTCCCAACCCTTTAGCCTTTCCTCAAGCTTAAGGAGAATTCAAGCAAAGCAGTTGGAGGACAAAGAAGAGGAGGAGTCCAGGATCAGGATCGAGGAATGGTGGCCAATCTCTATCATTATTGTAAGTTGATTCATCTTGAGATTAATAAAAGAATACTTTTCTCGTCCCAATGCACGAGTGATATATATTATTTGATTTATGCTTAATATCTAACCCCCAGGTAGAAAAATAGCATGCATGCGTAGTGTTTTGTCTTGATTGCAGGATTGTCTTTGGAAGGAGCAGCGACAGCAAACAGATAAAGCACAATGGAGGATCTACATCAAACGTCAATAGAAAAAGGTTAGTAGGTCTCTTCCATGCTTGTGTGTGAAAAAGGGGTTTGAGTATTGGGGTGATAGGTTAAAAGTGTTTTCTTTAAGGTCATGATCTGTGTACAAGTTCAGCCCTAGCTTGTTAGTCTGTAGGGTATTATTTCCCAACAACAAGGTGGCAACCACATCTTTGGCAAGGAGAGAAACAAGTGATTTGAGGAACCAATTAAGAAATTGTTGGGGGGTAGCATCAGCTTTACAGAGGCTACGTCATCGACGCCATTCGTGGATGTGGTCAGAAATATGTGTAGAGGTTGTTTGTTTGAAATCAGAGAGTAGTTCAAGGCCATTTTCATGACGAACGAGTAATTGAAAGAAGGTCAAAAATGCTTTGGCCAAGTATTCAAAAGTCGCATGGGACCCAGATTTTTCTTCAACATACTATTTGGCAGATGGGCCAGTGAGTGTATGTTGAAATAACCTCAATTGGATGGAATCGTCCATGATGTTTTTCGAAGAACACCATAGGTGAAATGTCATGATATGGTTGACAGGATCATCTCCTTATTTTCCTTCAAACTTGGGGATGTCTGAAGGGAGTTTCGTAGGCATTGTAGGCCATGTGAGGTTATGCAATATGGGATCATTGGTGAGTTTAGTCAGATCCGATATGTTGAGGGAGGCTAAATATGGCATATGGGGTGGTGGCGTAGGATTAGTTCTGACCATAGTGTGAGTGTTCTGAGTACCTATTGGAGGGGACTAGGTGGGTTTGTACTTCCCCCTTGAGAGGAAGTTGGCCCTCTGATTCTGTGTAAAGGAGAGCGAGTGGAAGGTGGACCTTGGGAATTGGACCCAAGTAAGGTGGAACCAAGAAAAGTTGATGCCAAGATAGTGGCACTCACAGGAGTGTGAGAAGGTGGAGCCAATGAGTTGGCAAGACTAGGAACTCCCCCTAGAATAGGAGGGAGATTTAGCAAGCATCTAGAATGACGGGGGTTCTATGGGTCCCCTATGATGTCTGACTAGCTGAGTGAATGTGTGCGAATGGTGGTGAGAGTAATAAATAAATAAGAGTGTTTGCTGCAATTTTTAAACTTTACACGATATATATCCAAATCAAATGTAATCAGAAGGGTATTATACGTAAAGTGTATTGATAAAGAAGCACATATGTGGATAGGTGGATTTTGTCCACGTGGGGGAACAAAGAAAACAAATGATCATGTCCTAAAATACGTAACATCCTTCCTCTCAAAATAGCACTGGACCTTCCAATAGCACTCGACAGTGGGGTCTGAAGCCACCGAAAGAGAAACTAGTGAAGGATGAAGCAATCAGTTATAATGAGGGGTAGAGGGGGCATATCCTGAAATAACTGGTGATATTTCCCAACAGCCACACAAAATCTGATCAAGGTGAAATTGCAGCCCACAATTACCACATGGGTAGATGTCTTAAAATTTGGTCTCTAGGTACCTCGGTCAAAGTGAGACATTTATATTTTTAGCCTATGAAATGGGTCATGGGTTGGATCCCATCCAAAAGGTGGGTGCCTCAAGGGCGGACGCACAGAACAACCAGACCTTGGCCTTCAACCCTTCATGGGTATCTCCCTGCCTTATGTTCTTAGGAACACTTGACTTGGAGGATTTAAAGTTCCCTATTTGACAACTTCTATTGTTTTGAAAATGTGAGAACCAAATAACGAGGAGTTATTTGGATGCCTATCCTCGAAATCCTACCTTGACTAAAAGATTTCTTTTGGCACCTCCTGTGGAGGAAAACTTGGTGAGTTTTTAGAAAAAAATTAGATGTGGTTGTTTGAGAGATTGGGGGTGTGAGCCAATCTCATTGAAATTAAGTGGGAGTGGATAGTTTCATCAAGAAAAGGGTGGGGTGCTTCGAAATCACTTTGGAGGAAACTTACTTCAACCTCCACGTTTCGAGATGAAAACTATGTGAGTGAGAGGTGACTTTTGTGTGTGAATGAGTGAAAGTGTGCCAATTTTTTAATGAATTAGGTGTCACCTTCCTACATGTGGAATTCGCTTGGTCCTTACAAGTCTTTGATTACCTATTTAGATAAATTTCATTGGTACAACCTTATGGAATTCAAAATTCCCTAGGAAGCAATCATGTGGACATGTGGGTCCTTTACTATTCCTTTAACTCTCTAATGTGATTTAATCTAAGAAATATTTGAAACTATCCTAGATTGTGATCATGTGGGCATGTATGGGCCCGTTAAAAAACCTTTAAACTTACCTAGTGATTTAATCTAAGAAAGTGAATTCCTATCTTTGTAGCATGTGGGAATGTATGGGCCCATTACAATATTGAGATGTGTTTGAAAAATAAACTAAGAGGAGTCCCGAGGGGACTATTGTCCTCTCCTAAAGATTTTATCTTTTTAAGGGAGATGAAATTGTCTTTCAACCTCTTTTTGATTCTCAAGATCACTTTGGAGCACGAGAGAAGATCATACTCAACATTTGATATCCAATTTCTAGTCCCAATGCAAGTTTTATATGTGATGTAGAATGATTCCAACTTTTAGTCAAAGCAATCCATCCATGTGGCGAAATAAAAAGCAAAAAGAGGAAAAATAATGATTTTTAAACCCTAAGTGCCTATGTGTTTTGCCTTATCCCTTTATATGAGAGGGAATGTAAGTGTGGTGTAGATTACAACATGCATGGAATCGTCTTTAAGAAGTTTATGGGCCTTCAAGAGATCATAAAAAATATTACAATGTGTGATGTTTGCACAGGTGAGCGGGTTTCAGACTAGACAGAGGTGCTCTGAGTGCCAATGCACGAGCTGAAAAATATTTTTGAGCGTAGGTGCGCAGAAGGCACTGAGTAATGCAGTGATTTTGGCGCACGTGCACATGATGCACGACTATGGGCCAATAAACCGACGCACAACTGTCACACAGTCGTGAAGAAAATTCTGGATGGAATTCTTTCAACTCAGCTTTGAATTTGATGTTTTGCAGGTCGGTTTGGGCCAGTTATGGTACCTACAAGTTAAATAAGTAAAAAGAAGAGCTAAAATAACCCAAATGGGGTAGGAAATTGGTACCTTTCCCTAGTGGAGTCGCCAATCTATTGTGCCTCTTTCATCACCTAAATGAGAAAAACAGAGGTGCTTACAAGCTTAGTTGGGTTAGATAAGAAAGACAACAATAAAGGAAAGGGTTAGAAGAATAAACACAAAAGACTAAGCTAAGAACTAAACTAGGAAAATAAAAAACAATTAAACTATTGTGCATAGAGACATAAGAACAAGAAACAAACAAGACTCATGTCACCAATGGAAAGGATTGTATTAGTGAAAAGAAAACACCAAAGAGAAAGGGGACTTTGGGTCCCTTCTTCATCCAAGGGAGGGCTCTTGGACCCCCAAGATTGAGCTCTTCTTACAGCTTGAAAACTTGAAAGAAATGGTGAAATAATCCCAAGCTAACCCACTCAAAAGGTGATGTGGATTGTCCAAATGGAATGGTGCTAGTATGCTCTTGATGAGAAAAGAGGTTTCCCCAAGAGAATAATAACAACATAACCTTGCAAATGAATTCCGTGAAGATGTAGTGCACCCATGGCATTGTTTTATAGCACCACTTTGAGGTATTGTGCAACCATCTTTTAGTGTGAAAAGGGGTTATTTAGGGCACCTTTAGGTATTTGACCAGCCATCCAGCTGGATCCAGCCAAAATTTGGATGTCAAATCGACTTGGAAGCTGAACCAGAAGTGGGTGGGAGGCCTACCAACATCATAAATGTGTCGTTCTTAGGTGCGCACGGCTTTTAGCGTCCACAGTCACGCATCGCGCGCATGTGTGCTTTTCCTACATATCTTGATGGTGCATGTGTGTGCACGCCCTGTATAGTCATAGCACATCCTGATTTTATAACTGGTTGTATAGTTTTGGACCTTTTGGAAATGTTTTTTTGGTAATTTTGGTCCATGGGTGAACTAATAGTTGTTTGAAGATGTTGGATTCCTGTAACCATTTACAGACGAAATTTCAGTGATAACACCCTCTCCAGGTCCGAAAGGCTAGTTTCGGGTCTCAAAGTTGGTTGAAATAGTTACCTATGTCATTTGTTTGTCAACCGAACATATTTACAAAGTGATAACAAGGTGCACATAAGGAAACAATCAAGGATTGGTACCAATGTAAGTGGTTACTATGCACAAGGTTTGGCGCAGAATAGAGAAACAACCAACAACCGAAGTACGATGGATAGGGGGCACCAGCATAAAACTTAGAGAAGTGCATAGCGCTATGGAAAATGACACCCCCAGAGGAATGGCCTAATTATTTCATACTTACCTTAGAAGGCATACCAAAAAACTGGTATACATACCATGAGTTGGATATAGGAACTTCGAGTTGGACAGTACTACAACAAAATTTTACAATCACTTTCTCATTTGAGCATGAGAACCCCAACATAGATGCAACACTTAAACAAAAACCATGGGTGATATTCATTAAGGAACCAGAAGTTGACATCATAACAGAAGAACAACAACGAAACATATAAACAGTGAAAGAATTGTTGTCATGCTACCATGTGAAGGAAGAATCTATAGATGAAGATGACCCACGAGATATTTAGATCGAGGAAGTGGAAGGTGAAAGAGAAGTGGAAGGTCCACCTATAGAATCAAAAGTAATTGTTGCATCGATCAAGGTGAAGAAAGTCAATACTGGGATAGTTGAGAATCCCAAAATGGCCAGCATTGGAGACTACTGGGATGAACAAACAATAGAAAGTGTAATAGAGTTACTGCACGAGTACAACAATCTGTTCACCAAAACATTTATAGAAATGAAGGGCATAAAGGGAGAGCTAGGAGAAATGAAGATACCACTCAAAGATGAAGAAATACCAATTAGACAATGACCATACATACTAAACCTGATATATAAGCAGAAAGTTAAAGTTGAGATTGATAGAATGATGAAATCCATAATCATAAAACCTGTGGAATAATCAGAATGGATAAGATCGATGGTAGTTCAGAAGAAAAAACAAGGTGGGATAAGAATATGCATCGACTTGAGGAAGTTGAATGATGCATTCCTACATGACCTGTTCCCTACACCTTTCACGGATGAAGTGTTGGAGAACGTAGGAGGACACAAAGTTTACTCATTCACTGATGGATTATCAGGATACCACTAGATCAAGATAGCACAGGAAGATATATACAAGACCACATTTACTACAAAATGCGATCCTACCAGTACACAGTCATACCGTTTGGACTGAAGAATGTGCCAACAATATTTTCTAGAGTAGTCATAGTTGCATTTAAGGAATTTATCCACCAGTTTCTAGAAGTATACTTGGAGGATTGGACAGTCTATAGTCTGTTGAAATGCCATGTAGAAGTCTTGCGGTTAATGCTAGAAAGGTGCAAGTAGTGCCAGATCTCATTGAACATCAATAAATTTACCTTTCAAACACTGTTTGTGATACTATTGGGCCATATAGTATGCAAAAAAGGCTTACTAGTAGATCCTGCAAATATTGTAGTAATGTTTAACTTGCCACCACCAAAAGAAATCTATCAACTAAGAGTGACATTGGGACACACAGGGTACTATAGAAAATTTATCAAAGGGTATGCACAGATCATTGTGCCAATGGAGAAATTGTTAAGGAAAGATACAAAGTTTCAGTGGAATGAAGATTGTCAACACGGTCTGGATACACTGAAAGAAAAAATGGTCATTGTGCCAATACAAGTATTTCTAGACTGGGAGAAGACATTCCACATACATGTAGATGCATCATCCATAACACTTGGAGCTACTTTGGCACATCCAGGAGCAAGATATTTGGATCATCCTATAGCACTTGCAAGGAAAAAACTATCAGAATAAGAGCATAACTATAACACTACAGAGAGGGAAGGCCTAGCTATGGTATACGCATTGCAGAAGTTCAGACATTACTTACTAGGAAAAAAAATTAAAATGTTCACAAATCACTCAACCCTTAAGTACCTAGTCAACAAGCCAATGTTGGGGGGGTGAATTTATCGATGGTTACTATTGTTTCAAGAATTTTATTTTGAAGTAATAGTCAAGCCAAGGAAATTGAATGTAGGACCTGAACACCTATCAAGGGTCATGTCACATACCCACTAAGGAAAACAAAATTTTTCATCGAATTCTCGAGGATCAGAATCCCCGAAATACCTATGGGGGTCTTGGCATAGGCTATTTCCTTCCTTGTCCATCTCTATGTGATCGTGGATCATGACCATGGGCTGAACAAGTATGGCATTATTTCTCTCTTCATGACTCTACTCTACTAGAACAGCGAGTCTTTCGACTCTACAAACCCCGACATGGCGAAACGACGAACCCCGATAGGACTAGCGAGTGGCAGGTTTTCCCCTTGGGGTCTTGTCCACATGACCCTGTCCCATGTCTATGTGCTTAATCCAACCAAGCACTTATCAAATTTTTTCGATTCAGGGAAATGCGATGCATGACTTCCCTTTGACACTTTTCGCTACTCGCAACCTCGTAGGTTGAAGCATCGAGCTCTTGTGCTCTTCTTCTCCGAAATCCTGAGACGTGAAAGTCAGCAACGGTTGACTTCCTATTCGCAGTTCTCACAACTCACAACCTTGCGAGTTGGAGCATTGAGCCTTCATTCTCCTATCTCATGAAAGGAGTGTTGACTCCTTTCTGGGCGACACGTGCCCACCTGTCAATCACACAGGCCCCACCTAATGGATGTGCCACGTGTTCTCGCGAGCCTTGGATCTTGGCACTTCATGACTTCTACGATCGAAAGTGACCCCTTCCAACCTCTGAACCCCCGAACTCCCGATATACGATATCTCCACGGAGTTCTGATACAACGGTCCTCTCATTCCTAGATCCAACAGTTCAGATTGTTCTCCTCGCCACTTCGCACTTCGCGACTTCGTGAGTTGGAGAACCCAACTCTTGCGCTCTCTTCTTGTGAAACCCCGAGATGAGAGAAGTCAATGGTGTGTTGAATCCCTTCTCCAAGTGACGCGTGTCCACCTGTCAATCATGCGGACCCCACCATAAAGTTCTACCACTTGTTCTCTCGTTCCCGGCTCTCGGTACTTCGCTACTCGTGAATTCGAAAACGACTCATTTCAACCTCTGAACCCCTGAACACACGATAGGAGATGAGGTTCTTGATCCAACGGTCCTCTCGTTCTCTAGATCCAACAGTTGTTTCCGCTCCTCGCGACTTGGAGCACCCAACCTTTGGGCTCTTACCTTGCGAACCTCTGAGTTCGTGAGACTCCTTGATCTTTACCACCTGTCCTCCCCAGATGGACGGTCCTGATCCTCTCGCAAATTCACCGTTCATGAAGTCAAAAGACTTCCCTCTATGAATCCCGATGTCTAAATCCCTGCTATGGGTGATCTCGTGACATGCATCCGCTCTCAAATGAATGGCTCAGATTTCCTCGAGACTTTGCTACTCGTGAAGTCAATATGCTCACCTCTGTGAGTCCTGGTGCCCGAATCTCCAAAATGGATGCTTCCGCGACACGCATCCTCCCACATATGGATGGCTTAGATTATTTCACCCCTTCGAGACTTCACCTTTTGTGGCCTCGCGAATCTTGAGAAAAGGGTTTTAACCCTTCAACTCACGAATCCACGAAATGAGATTTCGTGAGTGATCCAACGGTCCTTGTCGACCCAGATCCTACGGTTCAATTTCTCCCGAACTTAAAAGTTGAAAATAGGCTTACCGTAACTCCCTTGCTCCTCTACAAGATCTGACAGCTCTTGGGACTTCATGAATTCTCCACGGAGAATTCCGACCGTCCAATGCCTCCTTGACGTCTCTTGCGAAGTGAACACGGTATTCCTTCATTGTTATTTCAGGATTTCAAGAGGATCATTCTTCCTCGTACAGGGTTACTAAGACTTGTGCCTTCCAATCCTTTTTCCAGGTTCTTGGTGAGATTTCTAAGAAGGGTGTCTCTATGGGGAGATCTATCCAGGGTATTACATGAGATGGATAAGGGTATAGATTTCCTGAGAATAGACTTGAAGTCTGAATTAATTCAATATGTGTATAAATAGCAATTTATAAAACATAAGCCATACATAGTCTTTCCATTATGAGCATGCAACCACCATTTCTAAATCAAAACACTACACAGGAAGTCTTATACTCAAACCATTCATAAAACTACACAGACTGTGAGCATACATGTCAGCATATAAATTTCAATATACAATATGTAAAACACTTATCAGAAATAACACCAGATGTGATTGCAACTGCTGAGAGGGGTGCTTGTTTCCACCCAACTGTAGGCTCAACGATTCCGATGGGATTTACCACTAGCCACCCCCGAGATGAGACCACGATGCTGCGAGACTGTGTCTCTATTTTCCAGTGACCGAGAATGAGGGTTACTCTCCACCTTCTCTGCTATCACTCACTCTGTATTTTATATAGTTCTCTTCCTCCCCTCGCGTCTGCCCCCTTCACTTCTCCCTCACGCATTTTTCCTCTTGCAAGGTTGTGTGTGGAGCGATTTCCCTCGCAATGGTTAGGCATGACGGCTCTATGGATGGGTGGTTCACCCCCCCCATCCCTCATTAATCATGAGGAGCCATCTACCTACCAATCCTGGCGAGTATTTTAATTCGGGGCCAACGAGCCGCTCTTGGTTCTCCCAGCCAGTGATGTCCAAATACGGTATTGGTTTCGGTGGAAGTTAACGCCACCTTTCCAAGTGCCTTCCACCACCTTTCTTCAGCCATCGTGGTCTCTTTTTCATCATATCCCTTCTCAGTAGTCCTGCAATATATATTCATAATATTATTCACATTCATCGACCTTTTTCACAAGGTCCATTTACATCACACATTCACATTTTTGAGTTTTCCACAGTTCTTCGCCAGTATAGTTATTTTTATAAACTGGGGGAAACAGAGTGTTACAGATCACGAATGAAGAATAACCTACAAGTTTAGAGGACAAATTTCTGGATGCACAGTTATTTTCAGTCCTGATCACTGATGAATACTTTGCAGATATCATCCATTACTTGAGTATAGTTACTGCGCCACGGGAATATAACACCGCACATAATAAAATCCTGGTAGTTCGGGATGTCGACTGTCAACTGATTGCATGACACTTATATAAAATATGCGCAAATAACATCTTGCGAAGATATGTGCTAGAAAACAAAATACCAAGGGTTTTAGTAGAAGCCCACGAGGGAATAGTAGGATGACATTATGTAGGAAAAGATACCACGTAGAATATATTGCGCGCAAGACTATGGTGGCCGACCATTCATAGAGACTCGAAAGAATACTACCATGGATGTGAGGTCTGTCAGAGGGTTGGAAAACCCAATAGAAGGTATGAGATGTCATTGTGACCACGGGTAACTTTGCAGGTATTCAACAAATGGGAAATATACTTTGTGGGACCAATTAACCCACCAGCAAAGAGGACAAGAGAAAGGTACATTATCACCACGACATAATACCTGACAATATGGGCGGAGGCAACACCAGTCAAATATTTTAGCATGGAAACATCAACACACTTTCTATTTGAACAAGCAATCACTAGATTCGGTTCCCCAAGGATTTTGATGAGAGACCAAGGCACTCACTTCATTAACAAAACTATTAAGGATATGAATGAAGAATTTGAAGTCCATCATCAAAAGAGCACACCATATCACCCACATGCAAATGGAATAGTATAAGCATTTAACAAAATCCTTTAGAATGCACTGACGAATATCTGTAATGTAAATAGGGATGATTGGGACCTCAAAATACCAGTATTATTGTGGGCATACAGGACCACATGCAAGAAGTTGACAGGACACAAACCATTCAGATTGGTATATAGACAAGAAGAAGTGGTGCCATTAGAATTTATGGTACCCAGTCTGCGCATAGTAGCAATTACAGATATGACAGAATGAGGCGCAGTACAAGACATGATGAATCAATTGATGATCATGGAGGAAGATTGGATCTTAGTAGGATTCCACCAATAAGTTCAAAAAGAAAGGGACAAATCTTGGAATGACAGACATATCAAGAATAAAATTTTCAAGGAAGGAGACTTAGTGTTGATGTATGACAGCAAATCCATTCAGCATCGAGGAAAACTTAGAATGCACTGATTAGGACCGTACGAAGTAAAAACTGTCACAGATGGGGGAGATGTACAGTTCAAGGAATTAGGAGGAAAAAACCTCAGAGCGATGACCAATGGGAGCCGACTGAAGCTGTACAAGGACAGTGGACCACCCACAACTTGAAATTCACCACGCAGTAAAAAAAAAGATAAAATCAAAGCAGGTTATCAAACGGTACCAACAAAGGTATAGTGCGTTGAAAGGAGAAGGAGAATGCACACTCAGAATACAATCCCAAAGAATACAAGGACAATTATTAGCTCAACACAAAAATAGGCAGGAAAGGCAAAGACAACAAAAGAAGCGCTAAGTGATGAGGGCTAGAGGAATTGAATGCCGGAAATGATTGATGGGATGCCACATTAATCGTGCCAACTGGAGATGGCGAGGGAATGTAATTGCAAGTATGAAGGAACCAGAGGTTCATTGAATCCATATTAAAGGTAACTTCTTCGACAAGCTTCACACAATGCCCATACAAAGAAAGGATGCATGAGCAAAAATCTTATTGCGAAATTAAAAGAGGCAGAGAGCGATAGAGAATACGAAGCAAAGAGCGAAGTTTATAGAGGTTGCAGAGGCTACTAAGGTCGACAGATAATCGAATTTTACCACCATGGCACCACCAAAATAATCAAAACTGAGTGGGACTTCTAGACAAACCGGAATTAGGACTAGAGCACAAACGCAATTGGAAGGAAGTGAACAACATCTGACAGAAGTCATCAATGTGGACAAAATCCCATCATTGGACACAACACCAGGAAGCTAGAGACTTATGGTAGAAGAAAACCAATAGAAAAAACCTATGGGCATGGACATCGATAGGCCAAAAGAGGGACAAGACCGACAAAATGAAGATGCAGGAAACCAAGTGCAACCAGAAAACCCTGAAGCAGCCCCGAGAGTCAATGGGACGGATCTAAATCAGGAAGAAGCAGTTGATCCCAAAGAGTCACAAAAAATCATGTTGAAACACCCATAAGAGGGAATAATCGAAGATCTCACTAGATGACTGTAATAGTATGCCAAAGAATGACCAATGGAGGCAACAACCTTGAGTCAGCCAATACCACGAAAGGACAAGCATATAGTACCTAGGTCACCGCGTAGAGAACCCGCTGTAACAATTTTTTTGTGGCACATACCAGAAGGGGTACGAGTAAAAGAATGTTTTTTAGGTTATGTCAAAAAATTAAGGTACTCAGACCATGATGTAATGAACACACACAAGTTCTTTGAGTTCACAAAGAAAGTATACCTAGAGACTGTGGGTGTAGATCCTTTTGGGGAACCAATTTATCAACCAGTCAACTGGGCAGCAGGACTGGAAAAAATTGGGATTTTAGGTCTATTGGACCTACCACACTTTGGCAGAGGACAATATGCAAATAGTTGCATCAAGAAGTTGATGGCGATCACACATGGAGGATATTTGTGGCTAGAAAATCATGTCTCAATAGACATAGAGCTCATTGTGCACATCACAGGGCTACCATCGTAGGGCATGGATCCTACACAATTTATTGAGGAAAAAACAAAGGATAAAGCACTAGATGTGGAGATGAAAAATAAATACATCACTGAAAGGGGGATGTGAAAAATCATTATCAAACAGATCAATGACATCGCGACAAGAATGGCCATAAAAATCATGGCCTAGAAGTTGCTCAGAAAATGCCACAAGGAGGAAGTCTCGGTTGGGGTTGTCATAGCTACAACACAGTGTGTTGAGGGCACCATAATCAACTGGGCCCCTTATCTTTTGAATTTGTTTATATGTGACTACAACAATGCAAAAGATTTGGGGAAAAAAATTCATTATTCATGGTTGATCATGCTGATAGCCATTATGGGATGGAAGGAACTGAACTATGCATTTTTCACCACCAGACCCAAACTCAATCATGGAGAGAGATACTTATCTCTTGGAGCCGCTCCGGACTCCAAGAATAGAAGAATGAATGCAACAATATTCGAAGGGTATATTTACGATCTACAGGATACCATCGCCAACATTTGGAGGATAAAACCACAAGCTATGGAAAAATACTAGGGCATAACTAACTTCAAGGCCACTAGACATCCGATGTTGATCTAGGTGCGAGAGGACCCCAACAAACAATGGATAAAACTGTGCTATTGCATCACAGAGGGGGGAATAGAAATAGCCATCAAGGATTGGGAAGACGAATGGAGGGTTCCAATCCTCACTCGAGACATACCTGCAAGGGTAGAGGAGGAGGAGGCAAGGTCGAAACATACACATACTAAGGAGGTAGGGAAAGAAAAAACACAACCATAGGAATTAACTGTGCCCAAGAAACCAAGGACAAGCTAGACCAAACCAAAGAAGAAGAAAGGGGGAACATCCAAGACAGGATTCCAAGCTGGGAAGAAGAACAATACACAAGTGGCCCAAGTACAATAGAAGCAGACTGAGGCAACACAGGGGACTAAACCAAGTCCTACTCCACAAGATCCAGGCCAGAATAAGTGGCCAACCACCTAGATGGGGGGTGTGTGCAAGAATATGAAAGCTCATAGGAAACCTCCAGACTACACGATCACAGAGGATGATGCAGAAATGGTAGCGCAAATGGTCCAGGATCGCACATTCTAGGATTTTGAGAATGTTGTGTTCCAAAGGGATAGAATTGAAGAAGAGATGATAGACATGTGAAAACTCCTCAAGAAGATCAGGGAAGCACAGGTAGTCCAAAATAGCATAGAAATGGTCCCATCAAGATCACAGACAGGAGGAGAACTTGAAGCAAGCAAGCGGGATACAATCTAGACAATACCACAACCGAGTACAATGTTTCACATTGCACCCAGCATGCTACGCATGGACGATATCATGGGGTAGACACCGCTAAAGTATTTAACTCAATTGTAATTGGTATTTCCGCGGATACCAACCAAGGCCCTATATAAACTACAAGTCAGTATTACACATGAGTTACAGTCTCAGGCACGCACAGATACAACTGAACTACAGTAGGTAAAAGATAAACAAGATAAGTAGGAATTGATATTTGAGCAGGCCAAGCTTGAGACCAAAGAGGAGAGTGAACGTGTGAAGGGATTGGAGAAGAAAGTGGTCATAGCATATGAGAATATTCCAAAGACCGCATAAGTGGAAAAACTCACAACAACAGAGAACATTGATCAGATTGTGCAGACAATCGATCAATACCAACAGGATATCAATAATCTCTGTGAGTAGCTCACACCTACCACTCCAATGGAGGTGAGGGGGAAAAGGAAGCAGGAGGAAACAAATCAGATACATGATATAGAATAATAGGTCCACATAGCAGATGACTTGTTCAACAAAGAAACACAACTATGGATGAAGATGGAAGAAGATCAGCAAGTCCAGCAGTGGGACCAAGAAGGAAAAAGGATAAGTGCATCTATCCAAGACCTCAAGCAGAGGCATAAGACAATGTCCATCATGGAGTGTGTCAAAGGGGTGCAAGATATGAAGAGACTATAGGAAGAACTCATCACTACACAGATGCAGAAAAAGGAGCACCAGGCTTAAATGGAACCACTCCATGAATGAACAACAGAGGCCATCGCACGAGCAGAGGAATCCAAGACATATATGGCACAAACCCAGGGAAAATGTGCGAGGTTGGTGAGTGATGACATTGCAGTACAAAAATTGGACGCACTCAAGGAGAAGACCGTGCAGGCTCAAACGTAAGAAATGAATCTCAGGGAGAAGTTCCAAGCTATCACCAAAGAGATCAAAGAAGCACACAAAGGTTAGGTGGCTTGGGAAGAGCCACATGTTAGTGTTCGGGGCATGTTGGAATTAATCCAAAGTGGAAAGAAAGGCTATTTTGGGAAGGAAGGTATGCACGAGGAAAGGGACAGCTGGAAGGAAGATAAACACACATGCATGCATGGAATACCTAATGATGATAGGTGTAACACCCTGTTTCCCCCAGCTTGTAAATATAAATGGACTGGCCAAGAACTATGGCAAACTCATACATGTGAATATGTGATGTAAATAGACCTTGAGGAAAAGGTCAATAAATGTGAATGACATTTTGAACTTATTGTAGGACTGCTGAGAGGGGATGTGCAGA
>SNQJ01S0021585.1:14679-50989 GCA_010110895.2 Picea sitchensis
ACATATATGCTCATAGAACTGTGATATTGTGAATGATTTCAGTGTAAGAATGCCTGTGCAGTGTTTTGATAAGAAATAATAGATATATGATTATAAACCCTGCATGGCTTATGTTGATGAATAGATTTAATTATGCATGAGCTGAACCCCTTTAGACTTCCAACCCATCCTTGGGAGTTTTATTTCCTTTGTCTATTTCCACGAATTCCCTGGAATAGATCTCTTCACAGAGATTCCCTTCTTAGAATGGTTTACCAAGAACCCAGAAAAAGGATTTGAACTCACAAGTCTTAGTAACTCTGTATGAGGAGAAACGACCTTCTTAAGATTCTGAAGTATCAACACAGAGATAGGTAACAAATCGATGGATGAGATCCTGTCGGAAGACCCATGGTCATTCACGACCATCAGATTGACGGAAGCAGTCGGAGCGTTATACCCCTTGTTCCTTTTTCCTTCTATATTCGTGGATAGCGAGGAAATTGGGACCGTAGGTTTCCCAAAGTCCATGAGAACGTGTGGACCGTTGATTCTTCCACATCCACAAAGTAGTGGAAGAGTGCGTGGGGTGGGAAAACTCTAAACCGTTAGATTTGAGCAGAGATCCTGTCAGCCGTCAGATCTCGGGAAAGTTGCGCAGGGTTTAAGTCCTAGTATACAGACTAGGAGTCCCGGAAGAGTCATCGGGATATCAGAGTCATCGGGGTTTGACGGTCAAGAGAATAGAGACCTTGTAGGTCACAAAATCCCGAGAAAGGATCCTGGCCGTTGATCTTGGCAGGACACGCGTCAGACATCAGGACCGGAGTCGGGATTTAACTCATCGTGGATTTCAGGAGTGAAGAGATCGTGGCATTAGGATTCGCGATCCGCGAAATCCCGATAAGCTCAGAACTGTCCATTAGCAGAGACACGTGTCGGAATATCCCGAGGAGTCGAGGATTGGAGAATCAGAGTTTTCGAAGGCGTGAAACTCTTACCTATTGGAATCACGATCCGCAATATCCTGGCAAGATCAGGACCGTCCGATTGGCAGAGGACACATGGCGGAGATCAAGCACCATCGGCGTTTGGCGCATCGGGAAATCGACATTTCCAGGGACAAGAGGTCGGGGAAGTCCCAGGTAAAAACCCCGACATAATCTGAGCCGTCCGTTCAGAGGAACAGGTGTCGAAGATCTGACGAGAGTCGAAAAATCGGGGAATTGGCATTCCCGAGGTCGAAGGAACCAGGACATCGGAAATTATGAAACCCCGATGGGGGACAAGGCTACGGTCTTATGAGATAGATGTCATGTGGACCAATAGCTTAGCCTGGAGGGCTAGCAGGAATTAGAGCGCATCGGGAGTTTGGAGACCAAACCCCAATGAACGGAAGAGATTTCGTCGGGGAATCTCAGGGTCTATAATGACTGTTAGATGCAGAAACAAGACGATAATTTAGGCTAGGAGGTGGTTATGCTTTAGGATAAGTAGCGAGTAGATCTGGACGATCAGAGTCCACCCACCCAGATCTACGGCTGAGGTTCGATTCCAGACCCCCTTGCCATTCTACCTTTAATGGGGGGGGCTCTGAAATTGGTCGCGCAACTCTCGAACGGTTGAGATTATTTCATCGCGATCAATGACGCTCAAGNNNAGTGTGGCATGTGAAGTGGGGCCCCTCCCTGTTATTATGACCACCGTGTCGTGTTTCCCTCTTGCCACCTGTACTACACCTAACCGCGTGACGGGGCTTGTTCTCTTTGGCGGTTCTCTACTCGTGTGGAGGTTTATTCCTATTGGCCATTCACTGACCTCATGGGCATTCCTCCCTGTGGGACGCTCGATAGCCCTGCTGGAGATTCGGTGGTTGTAGAGTCTAGTGTTTGGGCATTACTGTGGTGCTGAAGCACGAAACACAAATAGACACTGCGTCCAAACTGGACAGTGATCCTGACCCGCGATCACGTGAGAACGGAGAAGAAAAAGAGATAGAGCCATCTTATGCTAGGCCTCCTTGGATATTTAGGAGTTCGAATCCGATAGAGGACTGGAAAAATTTGATTTAGGCAGTGGGTATGTTACAATAGGGTTAGTTTTTTTTCAATACACTATAATGGTTGGTGAGCCAGAAATGTATAAATATAGATACCTAGGTCTTATAGAGGAGAGGGAGAGGTGGATATAGAGGGTCCTGAGGAGGATTCCTTTTCGATAGCTAGTTGTAATATTTTTCTATACGACCTAATTTGGTAAGCTGTTGATATGGAGAGGACTAAGGAGACTAGATATTGAGGGTTAGATAGCACGCTAAGGAGCCTGGTGCGATCTAGTATGGCTCATAATAGATCACAACCCAACTAAGAAGAGTTGTAAAGCACATGGCGCTGTATTTTTGGAACTATTATGATAAAAGAGCTCAAGATCCAGATCTTTGTGGACGTAGCCCAAGAGAGGGTGAACCACGGTAAAAACTGTGTTATCTGATCAAGTGTATATGTTCATTACTATTTCTAAGTAGATAGTAGCATTTTGAATGAATGACTTGATTATATTCCATGCATAATCATGAATGACTATTTATTGCTTTAATAAGTTAAATAGAAATCTCAGCGCACACTTTCCAGATCTCCACTCAATCCTGGGATGAAAATAACTGAGTATTGCAGTCACCCATTAAGGCTATCTCAAGTGAGACTATGCAGAACACTCTATGCACTGTGTTGCCTTATGGTTTACCAGGAGGGCCGATAATTTTAGAGGCTTTGTTGGAACCCTAGTAGAATTGAACCTTGGTTCAATCATGTTAAATATATAAACTCTGAAATTAATCCAACAGCCATAAACATTCTCAACTCCATCCCCACTCTATAACTTCAGACCATTGGATTTAAAAATAGAACTACATTAATCATCTAGTCCAGGAGGGTTATTTCTAAACATACCCTACTGAAATCAGTCCAAACCAAGGCAACACAGATGGAGAAAAGTGTTCAAGAGTTCAAGGATTTGTTTGAAGAATTGTTTATTAAAGGCCTCCCATAATTTTGGGATGGCAAAGAAAAATTATATGATCAGGAAGAATACAATGCTTGCCTCACTCAGTGTAGAATGGATCACTCCAAGTTTGAAACCCTGGAGGAAAATATGAAAGGAGCAACCCTGATTGAACATATGATTACATATTTTGAGATTTTGAATAAGTTCAAAGAAGTGAAAATTGTACTACTAGTCACGACATATGCCTCCTGCATTGAACTGGAGATCCTGATCAAAGAAATCATGGATTATGATATCCTTTCTGACTTGCAATGGAAGGAGATAGTATGGCTAGGCAAGACAATGTGAAATTTTCCAGGGTCCAGTAAATGATGTACAAGTGACATTGAATATGGAAGACCACATGGAATATCAAAGAAGAGAAAGTGGCAAGGAAATAAGATGAAGCTTCAAACGAATAAGAAGCCAGATCATGAAACGTTTTCTTGCCAAATTATTGTAATCAGTTTCAAAAAACTGAAACTGTCATTTGTAATGTTTGTAATTAAATTTAGGAACTGAAACGTTTCATTTCAATTATTTTAATCGGTTTCAGATTGAATGAACCCAAATTTTATAAATGTTATGGGTTCGAAATGTATTAGTGTTGGAAGAAGCGCAAGAGAACAATTCTAGCTATTTGATCTTGAATGTAATTTTTTGAAGTTGAATAGAATACACATGCAGAAGTCTTGAATTTTCCATCAAAAGATTCTAATGGTGGTGGTTTGAGTTTTGTCTTCTCTCTTTGTATGTGTTTCATGTATTTTTTATTTCATTTACATTGTCTTTCATTTAAATTGGATAGTTTAAAGTCCCAAAACTGATCTTGCGATGCTCTTGGATCAAGCAATTTAAACTGTGTTAAGTTCTTCCTAACTAATTCATAATTCATTTCCTTAATTCTCTGATGTACTTACTTGTTTTCTCCTTTCTTATTAAACTCTGGAAATTTCAATTTAAAACATAGATTCATCACCTCATTTATCCTTTATCCTTTGAGAGTTCTATCAACCAGTCAGTGCTTCCATTCGTTTTTAGAAGTTGGACTCCATAGACCTAAGTGTCCCTACCTTTCCTTGCCAGCAAAATTATAAAACACCCCCCAAACAACAAAACCTAGCCATTGATTTCCAAACAAATACCAAGTGACATAAGAGATCCCTCCCTAAGCTGAGTAGGCTAATACCCAGTTCTAAAGTTGGTTTGTAGGTTACCTTTGTTGTTTTTTTTATTATTCGAACAAATTTATAGAGTGCTAACATTCTAGCACCACTGTCGAAACACTTAAAAATTCAGATTTGATTCCTGAGGGTGACAATGAATAAAACACCTTATTGGCTGAGACCAAATATACCATGGAGACTCCATTATAAAAGAGACCAGTATCATAAAGTAGTTTGAGCTAGAAATCCTGGCTCCCAAGAGAATTCATACCAGGATAAACCTAGACCTAGAAGTAGTGATCCCTGTGTCTAAACCTGATGAGATTGTACACAAAATAAATAAAGGCCAATAAACACAACTTTGTGTCTAGACAAATATCTATCCTTGCCCAAATATGGAGTGACAAGTATTGAAGGCCTTGATTTCGATTTAAAATTTGAGCAAAATATGTCCAAGACTAAATCTGAGTCTTGTTTGAACGAGATCATATTTGATGAGAAGAGGTTCCAAGATTTAATTTTAGCTGCCTCCACTAAACCTCAAGTGATTCATACTCAGAACCAACAACCATTTCAAATTCTTACTATAGCCATGGCAGCTAGGTTTTCCCCTCTTGTTCTACCAGCTCAGTTACATGATATGCCTCGGGAATATAATCAGAGGAGTAAGTTGTATGATTTTGAAGGCGATGTGTCATTCCAAAAACACTTAGACTAGTTCAATGATTTTATAGACCTAGAAGAAGTAGATTTTGAAGATGAAAAAATGAGGCTGTTTGCACAAAGTCTTGCAGGAGAAGTCAGAAAATGGTTTAGGGCTCTCCCACTAGTAAGTATCCAAAATTTTGAAGCATTTGGAATGAGTTTTCTTGAAAAGTGGGGTGACAAGAAAACCCCCCTCCAGTTGCTAACCCATTATAACAACATGATAATGTAACCTAATGAAACAATCCAAGATTTTTCATCTAGATTTATCAAAATTTACAACTCAATTCCTACTGAAGTAAAGCCTCCTCCCAGGGCTTCTCAACTTTGATATGTTTATTCCTTTGAAAGTGATTTTGATTTTTTTTAACGGAAATAAGATCCACTTCACTAGATGATATGATGAGTGATTCAATAGAATTTGAATTAAATTTAATAGCTTTAGGAAAGATCAAATATAATTCTAATAGGGACATGAACAAGGTTCAATATAAGGCACAACCTTCAACCTCACAGTCATCAGAAGAGAGGTTTTAAATGATGATGAATACCATGGAGAAAATCATAGAGATGATGCTTTTATGTAATAAGCCTAACACCGGAGAACATGATGATGTTCCATCCATAAACCAAAGGAGACCAACAGCTCTACAAATTAGACAAAGAGATCAAAGGAACCAAGGTGATCAACAAATAAGACCTCCTTTTCAAAATAATTATGTAAATGAAAAATTTGATGGAACTTTTGAAGACAACATGCATTGTTGTGATGGTAATGAAACATAGGTGTTTTTGAATAAAGAAGAATATGACCGGTTCATGGATGCAAGAAAAATATTCATGTAGGAGGATGATGAAAGTTTGTTAGTGGAAAAGGAAGATTACCAGACAGACTTGCAGAATGCCATCATGAAATTCCAGAAACAATATAATCTTCAAAACAGAAAGGTGCCTACAAATCCTCCAAAGGGAAATCCTGCCAAAGAATCTCAGAATAACACACCTTCTTCAAGTTAGCCTAAGAAAGACTATGTTGTACAGGATGTTGTGGATAAAGGAAAGCAGAAGGAAGAACTTCCAATGAAAGTACCTGAAACAAGAAAGGAGACAGTCATCAAAGAGGTAGAAAAAACATCTTCTTCCTTTAACCTTGAAAGTGAGATGGCCAAAATTAAAATTTATGTTCCATTCAATGAGCTGATAAAGAATAGTGAATATAGAAATCAGATCACTAAGATTCTCAATATGGAAGAAACTTTTGATACTTTGAATATACAAGATTATCATCATGCCATCTTGTTTGTGCAATGTGTAGAGGAGATTAGTAAGGAAGATGAGGTCCCTCCTTTCTATGTTAGTCTAAATATTCATGATATGACTCTACACAATGCTACATTGGATTCAAGAGCATCCCATAATCTGATGCCCAAGGTGGTCATGGACCAATTGGGCTTGGGCATTACAAGACCTTACAAAGACCTTTTCTCCTTCAAATCTGTTATCACATAATGGTTTCTAGAGTCATATGTGTTCGTTCTTGAGAATACCTAAGTCTGTATCCTTTCCCTATCTCTCTCCTTTTCGTAGGTTATATCTTGAATTTTCCCCTTTGACTATTAAAGTTGTTTTTTGTTTTCTCCTTTTGTTCGAGTGCTCTGATTTCCCTTGATGTCTTACACAAAGGAAGTCTTGGCCCTAAGCCTATCTGTTTTTCTTTAAGGATGAACAATCATCTCCTTTTTCAGTCACTGGTCTCCCTATATTCCCAATCCACAGCCAACTGTCCAGATTCTTGATTTTGCAGGGCACAACCACGGACACAAAGGGAGATATTCAAAGAAGCCCGTTTCGAGCTTAAAAGTAGCAGGCAATTTTAATCTTCAAGGGGGGAGATTCCAGGAGCAATTTGAATCAATGGATCATGGGCATTTTTAATTTCAAAGTCGCGTGAAGTATAATGCCAGAGAAGAAGGTCCAAATAGCGGAGGCCCAGAGTGAGCATGAGTGGTTGATCTCGAGGGGGACAGGTGGCATCTGATCCAGGTGTTCAAAGAAATGAGCTTTGAGAGTTTCAAAGTGAGAAGTGAATAAAAATTCCGGAGAGCCAAAGCTCAAACTCCCAAATCAATCGTGGACCATTGATCTCAAAATCAGCAGGGAGCCATTGATCTTAGTAGCAATGCCTCCCCAAGGTCCCGAAAGCCCAAAGTGCCTGAAGTGACGAAGTGTCCAGAGACCCGGAGTGGATCTTGGCCATCCAAATCTAGGATCCACGTGTCGTTAGATCCATGACTCCGACGGATTTTCTTGTGGCAAGTAAACATTGACTATTGAGAAGTCTAAAGACCAGATCCACAAAGGGATCTTAGCCATCGATCTCAGGAGGGCCACATGTCATAAGATCCATGGATCTAGGTAAAAGCACTTGGAAAAGAGAAGTTTGAGTTTTGATTCTCTCAGAGCCTGGAGATTCGGAGTGGATCTTGGTCATCCATTCAAGAAGACACACGTCAATAGATCCATGGCTCTGGGTTAAAACACTTGGAGGCCTAGGTTTGAGTTTTGATTCTCCTGGAGCCCGGAGACCCGTAGTGGATATCAAACATCCAATTCAAAGAGCCACATGTCGCCAGATCCATAACGTTGGGTAAAATCACAGCAGATAAACAAGAGTTATCCCTCGATCCCTGGAGAGCCAAATGCATGTCGGTTATCAACAAAGACAGGT
Source organism: Picea sitchensis (assembly GCA_010110895.2). Lineage (NCBI taxonomy): Eukaryota > Viridiplantae > Streptophyta > Pinopsida > Pinales > Pinaceae > Picea > Picea sitchensis. Next base: position 22,300 of record SNQJ01S0021585.1, read on the forward strand.
GTAACCCTTATGGTTTTGACACATGACACTCTTTTCAATTATTCTTAGACACACCTCCAACCTATTTTCAAGTGACACATGTTACCTCTCCATCTGTGACACATCAGCATGGTGACATCTGACCTCCACGTCAGATCATCCTCCAGGAGGTTTTATTGTTCATCACCAAAAGTACTACCCCACCCCGAAACACACTTTTGGCAGATCCTAAAGTTGGTGGGTGAGTAATCTTGGGGGTGGCACCAAATCTAGCCGATGTGCCCAGATCTCAGATCATGACCAGATCTCATATCGTGACCAGATCATCGACCATAGTCTATTGTGGGGACACAACATGATCATGAAATATTTTTCTTGAGTGGTCTTGTAATGGAAACCATGGTATGGAGAAAATACTACATGGAGAAATGTGATGGATTGCAGGCCCAAAAAGAGTTTGAACCCAAACCATCTCTGAGCGGCCCCACAACTACATGTTTATATGGAATCCTATCCGGGAGAAACAAGTGGTCACACCCCTGAGCATTAAGTCTCATTCAATATCTGAGGAAAAGTAGTTAATGGAAGGTAGGTTTGGTGGTTAAAACCTCATCTCACCCCATAAATGGAAGGCATGGAAGGCCTGACCATGGGCACTGAACCGCCAACCCATGGTACCCCTGTGAACATATTTCCCTGCAGACCCATGCTGATCTAAGTTCACGTCTGACAGAGGGACACATGTTCAGTCTGACAGAAGAAGTCGTCGACACAAATATTTGATTGTAGTGATCATATCACACTCCTGATAGTCAGGTACTGTTCTGAGTATAAATAAATAGTTTTTATATTGTGTTATGGTCATCAACTAGTTGAGCAGAGCTCCCTATTTTGTAATGTTTTTATGCCAGAACTATTCTATGGTTATGTATCAGATTTGAGACTTTCAGATTAATAGAAGTCAACCTCTTTTCATATCTTTGTAAAAATTGTGCTAAAACACTCGAGCATGGAGGATCCAGTTGAGGGTTGTTTTGTTGTTGTAATGTAGGTTTGATTTCAGCGGTATCATGACCAGTTTCAGTAATCTTCCTTGTGATTTTTTCCCCTCTTACACTGAATGGATTGGGCATGGAGGATCCAATCAATTTGTTGTAGCTGCATGGTGATGTAGGTTTGATCATTGTGTTGTTGTGATTGTGTTGTTTGTACATATTTCAGTGTCTAAAGATTGATCTTAAGAGTAATCTTGAGTCTGTTTTTTTCTTCTCCAAGATGCTTGAAGGGATGATTCCCATAGCAGTATTGTCCACCTTTCTTACTAAGTATTCCCTCTTCTCACACTTAAACTCAATTAACTGACTGAAGTTAGTTGTGTCCCTCACTTCCCTATACATTTATTTTCTAGTTCTATGTTGAACATCATTAATATATTGATTTTTGTCCATTGACCTCTACTCATATAAACCAAACATCCACCAAAAAATATGATGGGTACTAGGCTCATCCTTCCACAATATGAGGGTGACTATCAGTGCTAACATTTATGGCGCCATTGCTAGGGACAAATTGAAGAGTTTTCCCTGGGATAGAATGACAAAGAAGCTCTGATTTTGAAGGTGCATCAGATATCAGTACCATTGAAGATTGAAATTTGCACCTGACGAGTCCACCGTTTCGACTCCACTTTTTCAGTAATAGCTCCTAAAGGCAGACACACAAGGTCCACTTCACTGCTTCCTCTAGAAACGCTTGAAGCTGACCTAGAGAAAATTATCAGAAATGGAAAGACCGCTCAAAAAGGTACCTCCACTACTGTACCAAGTTTTTCTAATAATTTGCATAATCCCTCTTTACAAACTCCAGTAATTGTTTCTAATTCTCCTATTACACAAACTGCTAGAGTTTCAAGAAATTTAAGTTTTGAGAGTTTTCATGTCGATTTCTCCCCTCCTATTCTTGGTTTGGAAGGAGATATCTTTGACACCCCTTTCTCCCCCAAAGTTGTGAAGTGGAAGGAGAGAGATTTGACCTTAGAAGTATTTCCTAATCCAAAATTTACCACTCCTCCTCCTATTAGAGTTGTTTTAGTTACAGAAGGGGAAACCTTTGTTACCCCTATCCCCTCATATTTGTCTCCTTTTTCTCCCAAAAGAACAGCCCTAGTCTCACCTGTCTGAACTCCATCTCCTCCTGGTTCTCCTCCAGTTCATGTCCAAATGGAAGGTGCTAATCCTCCTAGATACAAGATGGCTAATATGTTGGTTGCTAGATACGCCCCTCTGCTTTTACCTTGGCCTATGAATTCTCTCCCATCCACAAAATACCTTAAATACATGCCCCAGTTCAAAGGGGAGGGAGATGTGACTGTAGAAGAGAACCTTGCATCCTTTGATAGATTTGCAGAGATTCAAGCCATCAAAAATGAAGATGTGTGGATGAGAGTTTTTGTACAGAGCCTTGATGGTGATTCCAGGGATTGGTTTAAGGACTTGCCTCCTAGATATGTTGATGGGATTGCTTCTCTGTATGATTCATTCTTGAGACATTGGGGGAATAAAAAGGATCTCCTTTATTATGCTACAAAATTTGGGGCACTTAAGAGAGAAGAGGGGGAAGTTGTTTCAGACTTCTCGAAGCGATTTAATAAGATGTATAAAAAGATTCCCTCTGAAATTAAGCCTACAAAAATATCTGCCAAGATTACTTATGCTAGTGCTTTTGATCCTGAGTTTTTCCTCCTGTTGAGAGAAAGAAGAGCTACCTCCTTGGCTCATATGCAATATTCAAACCTTGAAGTAGAATCCAATATATTGGTAGTTGACAAGCTTAGGAGTAAGGCTGATAGAGACGGAAGGAAGGGTAGGTTAGAAGCCTCACCTTCTAGTTCCTATGCTTCCCCCCCCTAAAATGGACGAAGTGACCAAGCTACTAAAATCACTTTCTGCTAAATGGAAAGGTGGGAATTGGAGGGAACACAAAGCTACATGAATACCCAAAATCATGATAATAGGGGTAGTTTCAAAATACCAAACAATGCTCCTCAGATCATCCAAAGAAACCAAAGAAACAGGGACATGATCAGAGAATTCAAGATCCTCTCCAAAATAACCTTGTTATTGATGAAAAAGGAGAGGAAGAAGAGATTGATCCTGAAATCCATTGTCTTGGAGACACTTCCTTATTTCCTCATTTAACCCAAGTTGCATATGAGGAGTCTCTCATGGATAGTCAACTAAACGAGCTGAGTAAAGGAAAAAGGATCGACATAAATCCAAACAGATATAACCTTGGGTCCAAGAAGAAAGAAGGAAATCCTGACATTCCTGATCAAGCCGTTAGAACTGAAAAAATGGCTAAAAATGTGGCAAATGACATTAAAGGAAAGGAGGCAAACCCACTAGTGGTCAAAAGCCCAATCCCAAAAGTGAAGGAGATTCTGAAGTCTCCCTTGTCTTTCATCTTTGAGCATGAGATTCAAAATATTAGGATCCCTGTACCTCTTTTAGAGTTGGTCGAGCATGAGGGATTCAGAAGGTGCCTCTCCAAAATATTGTAGCCCGAACCTTCATCTCATTCCACAGACTCAGTCAACCTCCAAGATGAAAAGATAGATATCTTACTAGGACCTTTGGTAGAGGATAGAGATGATTCCTCACCTCCTTTTTATACATCATTGAATATTCATGAAAAATTATTGCACAACGTCTTGATGGATTTAGGGGCATCTCACAATCTCATGCCTAAAATTGTCATGGATGAACTTGGGTTGGAGGTTACAAAAACCTGCCATGACCTGTATTCATTCAATTCGAGGAAGGTGAAATGCCTCAGGATGATTAAAGACCTGGATGTCTCCTTGTTCCAACTACCAATGAAGAGTGTGTTCATGGACATAGTGGTAGTTGATGTCCCGCCTAAGTTCATGATGCTCTTGTCCAGATCATGGATCAAAATACTAGGGAGAACTTTGCATATGGATCTGTCATATGCCACCATTCATGTGTTCGTAGGGGAACATAGAAGGCTTTATAGAGAAGCACAAATTGCCTACATTATCAGTGATGAAGCCAATCCCATCAACCACCCAATTTTCTCAGTCGATATTGATTTAAGAACCAGTATTTTACAGCTCTATGATGTTCCTCGACCTCCTATTGAAAATAGAAAGAAACCTATTACCTTTTGCAAAGAGCCTCCCCCCAAGACCTCTGTGTGGAATTTTTTTTTGATGGAGCCTCTTCTAAAGAAAGTGTTGGTGCTATAGTAGTTTTTATTTCCCCCACCCAAGAGACCATATCTCTGTCTTGCAATTTGAAATTTGAAACAACAAACAACATGGCAGAATATGAGGCTCTTGTCTTGGGTTTGAGAGCTACCAAAGACATGAAGATCAAGGAGCTGACAGTGTTTGGAGAAGATGAGTTGATTGTTCATCAAGTTAGAAATTTGTATCAGGCTAATCACCGGAGGTTAAGGGCCTATAGAAATGAAGTATGGGATATGAATGGCAGTTTCTTCTTGGATTTTAATATTTCATTTGTTCCAATGGAGGATAAATCTGTGGAAGATTCCTTGGTGGTCTCAACAAGTAATTTCAAGGTACCTCTTCCCCCAAAACTCAAGTATGAGGTGGAGATAAAATACAAACCCTCTATCCCTGACAATGTCAAACATTGGAAGGTCTTCAAGGATGATATTGAGATTAAGAATTTCCTTGAGACCGTGGATGAATTTCTTGATATGCATATTGATCAGGATCACGAGTTTGAAGAAATCCCTCATGCTGATGTTTTTATGAATAAGATTGCTAACCATCATATTGTTCAATTTCCTAGCAACCATATTCCAAAGGGGCTTGTCCCTTTAGAGAGATTATTTGATAGAAATGTTGTTGCTGTAAAGGTTGAAGGATCATCTGAAGAGGTTGGTCTGACTGAATGCAATCTAGGAACTGAGGAGGATCCCAAATGGGTCAAATTGTCTAACAACTTGTCAAAAGAACAAATGAATGAGTATGTAAGACTCTTGAAGGAGTTTGATGATGTTTTTTCTTGGACATATGATGATTTGAGAACATATGACACCAGCACCATTGAACACAAAATCCCTTTGAAAAAGGATGCCAAACCTTTCAAGCAGAAGCTCAGACAAATAAATCCCATGCTCCTACCGATTATGGAAAAGAAGGCTTATGCTTTTGTGAAAGTTGTCAAGGCTTTCAGGATCTATATTTTTCACTCGAAAATTATTGCATATGTCCCCTTGGCTTCAGTGAAAGAGATACTGATCCAAACCGATATAGATTGGAAAAGAAGCAAGTGGATCACCAAGATTCTGGAGTTTGACCTAGAAATCAAACCCACTAGGTTGGTGAAAGGCCAAGGTTTGGCGAGGATATTGAATGAATCAAATTGCAAGGAATTAGGGATTAATTTCATGAATATAGACACAGAAAATAATCAGGCTGAGATTGTTGGTGAAGACTCTCATGTCAGCCCCAACTTAACAGGATGCCCATGGTATAAAGACATCATATACTTTCTGCAGAATTTGAGGCCCCCTAATGGTTTGGGTAAAAAAAAGGTGAGAGATTTGAAACTCAAGGCAATCAAGTATTGTATCATCAATCAGATTTTGTACTAGAAGGATCTTGTTGTAACAGATATCAAAATCGATTGTGTTGCCCAAGTTCTTGCATATGGACAGACTGCTTCTGGTAAGACATATACCATGGGCACTAGTTATGGTGATGGTGGTGAAGTAGGAATTATTCCTCAGGTTATGGAGACAATATTCAATAAGATTGAAGGCCTAAAGCATCAAGCAGAATTTCAGATAAGGGTTTCCTTCATTGAGATTCTAAAAGAAGAAGCACATGACTTGCTTGATCCTAATTCTCCATCTGCAACAAAGCCAGAAATAGTGAACAGTCCCTGGAAGGTCACTCATACAAATTTGGGAGAATTCAAATGGGGTTATAACGCTTGCTGGTGTAATAGAGATAGATGTTAGCACTCAGAAAGAAATGGCTGCAGGTCTAGCATAGGGATCATCATCTCGAGCAACTGAAAGCACAAACATGAATTCACACTCTAGTCTTTCACATGCCATCACCATCGAGCAGATGTGGAAATACAACGTGGTTCTAACAGGGTTAAAAGAGTTGATTCTATTCAGATGCGACACTTTAGATGACATCACACCTATTGAAACATTAAAACTTCTACAAAGACTTAGAATTAGTTATGACAAACTCCATGAGGAGGATCAACGAATATTCTTAGATATTGCTTGTTATTTCATAGGAGAAGACAGAGATTTGGAAAATAAAGACTTGTGGTATGGTGGGCTAGTCATGGAACTTTTCAACAATGGTGGAATGACGAGCAGTTTTGGTAGATATCAAACGCATCCTGTTGGGCACTCTGGAAGCATTCTTCATATCTATTGGATTGCTAGAGACAGGGTTTTCAGTAACACCCAAGAGTTCAGAAACAGATAATGCAAAGTCCCTATGAAATAACTGCATCACCTCTTTTCATTTCTCTGGTAATGCGGGTCATGATGTTCTCGGTTGCCACGGTGACTGCAGCAACACTTTTCATAAATGGAGGTACATAATCCTTAAATTATATGTGTGGAGAATTGTTATGTGGCATGTGGAGTTCGCGGATACTGTATCCCATTATTTCTCAATGGCTCGAAGTGAGGAAGGGAATTGATAAGGTGCCTCTGTCCGTGATGCTGCCATCTGTTATCGGTACTATTGTTTTTTGTGTAATGGTGAACACTTACATGAATTACAGTCAATCTCTGAGTTGCACCAGCCAAGTTATGAGCCAAAATTTTAGACCAAAGAAGGAAAAAGTAATTCAGAAGGCAGCTACCAAAATCGGGATCTTCATGGATGAAAATTGGCAAAGAGTGTGGGTTGTTTTTCTCTGGACATCGACTCATTGTACCAACAGTTTTCTTCTACGTTTTTCTCATCGGTGCATGACACTATAGGTTTCAGCCTAGGATGCCACCGCACATGGATACACGAATTTCCCATGCAGATCTAGTTGATCAGGATGTCAAGCCGCCTTCAGAGTTTTCTATAGTAGGAATCACAGGAACCCTAAATTTCTTCGTTCTGTACCGAAAATATTTCAAATCTGCAGCCAAAATTGCTACAGAGAAAAGCTCATTTGAAACAGTTCAACCATCCGAGAATTTTAATCTTTTGTGTCATTTGTGTCGTTTTCCGTATAAAAAAAAAGTGTTGGGACTCGGAAATATGTTTTTTGAATTGGACCATATCTCTTGACACCAAGGTCGTTACACTCGTGATATTGCATGGCAAGGATTTCGCAACACAATTGTACATTATCCTATCTAGTCCCGGAAATGAGATTCGAAATAGTTGCACAAATCCAAATGATGTCGTAAAATTTCTTGGGAAATAGCTTCTTCACGTCGGTCGCTTGAATGAAATGCCTCATTGGTTGAATGAATTAGGGTTCCACGTGGACGTGAGGCAAATTAGGGTTTTGATTAAGAAATCTATGCGCATTGAAGAAAGCCAAGAGTCGTTACTCTAAAAAAAACCTTGTCCAGACTGGCAGAGAAAGAGGTCAGAATGAGGTCAGTGAATAATCAGAGAAACGGAGCATGGGTTAGATTGGAAGAGGCAGAGAATCGTCCTAAGAAGGCAGAGAGACATTTTTTACACGCTAGAAATGCCCAGACAGATGGACAGAATAGTAGGATTGCACACAGGATACCTATCGTTAGAAACATGTTGTTTCATTATTCGACCCATTCTGCTGAGAGACTGCAACAGGTTGCTACACGAAACCCCGACTATGAATCCACAGAAGGGCTTAATCATTGCCACCAATGCGCGTTGCCTCTGAGAATCTGTCAGATTTGATGCGTTACAGGCAGATAATTACAAGCAAATATTTTCTGAAATGAAACCGAACAGTGCACCTAGTCTCTCTCATGGATTTTTTACTTAGACATTTGCAGTCATGTGGGCAAGGGACCATCTGTGAGACGGCTGTATGTCCAGGGTCATGAGATTAACGGTGCAGGAATAAGATCTAGGTTTGTTGTTCATCAGGATGTTGATGGGAGAGAAACAAATATTGCTTTGAGATGGGCAGTTGTTTTGGGTTCACCATTTACATTTGCAACGACCCTGGAGGATGAGTACAGGAGTGATATTTTTGGGGAGCGTGGGATTTTGTTGGGAACTTTACATGGTATAGTTGAGGCATTGTTCAGACGATATCTCGAGGGGTCTCAGATTCAAACCTCTGGAGAGTTTACAAACTATTCTTTGGACAAATCCTACGATCGAGACTCTGAACTGCACATGATTGCTGAGAGGGACAGAAATGATGCAAATGAGCATTGTGATCAATCTGTCGAAAGAAACAATAAGGAAGAGGGTGAATCATCCAATGCAGACAATAAACAAGACAGCTCGAGCATGGGAACTGGATTATGAGAATCCTAGAGTTGAGATCGTTTTGAAAAGACCAGAGGAATTCCAGTTCTATGGCAGCCATGGAACCATGTAATTCACAGATGCAGAAACATGGATCTTCTTGCCAAGACTTGGATTCTTCCAATAGTTCTTGTGGGTGTTGTTATGCATATGGCAGTGCTTTACGCCCGACTGTGCTAGAATTTCCTCAGATCGAAGTGAAGCATGATAGGAATTCTTTCTCCAGGTTCCTGCATCATGTACCTCTGTCCGACATTAGGTTTTATGGCCGATATTCATATCTCTGTAACCAGGTGTACTCGATTCCAGACATTAAGCTAGGAGACCTCTTAAAAGAACCATGGTCTGCATTTTATCACATCGTCTTTGGAGAAGAAAGTAGAACCTGCAATGAGGAAAAGGAATCAGTGGTCAGTGATAAGTCTTCAACAACTTCTTCACCAACGCAAAAGGAAAAAAGTGTTAACAACGAAGCTAAGTCTAAAAGCAGGCTCCCTATAAACCCAGTGGTTGCTTACAGAGTAGCAGCTGCTGTTGCTTCCTATTTGCATTCACAAATAAAATATATACCTCCTTTTAAAATCCATGCATAGAAATGAAACTGATTACGATGATCTGTACAGTTGAAATGGAAATTACGTGATCAGAAAATTATAGGGTTTATAGATCATGAGCCCAATATCCAATACCGCAGCTTCCAAGTGTCAAGGAAGGAATGAGGAATTTTCAAACGATTAGTAACGGTTCGAGGAGCTGGTAGATGCGCTTGGCAGTTGTAGAATTCCACAAAGACGAACCATTTCATATTCCCGGAACACAAAGAGTTTTATTTTTATTTTTAAATAACTGATGTATGTAACACACAGGGAAGAGCAGGAGCCTTTTGGAGGATGGTTTTGTAATGTATTCTTTTTTATCAAATATAGAATAGAGTGCCAAGAGATTCTATACTTTTTCACTGTCTAATTCCATTTTCTTCCTGTATTATTGTTTCTGAAGTTTTCATCACTGCTCTTTCTTCCTTACATTCATTATTTCAGCTTGTAATGGTTACAATTCAGTACTACCTCTGCTGTAGCTATTTTAAATCATTCTTTAAGGTGAATTTTTTCCTCTGTTTTTCTATGAGTAGAACAAGACCTGCATCCTAATGGTTTTTCCTTATTTACAAGTTTTATTTGTTCACAACCTTTCCTCTGTCTTTCTATGAGTGAGACAAGACCTGTGTTCAGATATTTGAAGTTTTGTGTTACTTCTTCTATTGAGAGGAAGACTAGATACCTGGATTTTTCTTTCAGTTATGTTCATCCCCTATCTTCTATCCATCCTCATGATTTTAAAATGAATTAGACAAACAAGGTCATGCCTTTTGTTTCTGATCTATAAATGAGTGGAATGACTATTTTAGACCTGGTTCTAGAAGCCTCCTATGACTGACCAATCAACAAGATTTATTTCTTTTAAAAATGTGCTAAGGCTTGGCTCTTTTACAGCCTAGAGTCAACTCTTGCGAAAACAGATCCTCTGGGAGTCATGTTGAGGAATCTAGACCCACAAGAATCCAAAACAACTATGCCTAATTTTCATGACAACTCATGTGGGGGGCATCATTTTTGGAGGACCACAATGTATAAGATCCTCAGACCTAGGTATTTCTGGCCCAACCTTTTTATTGTTGTTTGTGAAAATATTAGAGCATGTACAAAGTGTCAAAAGTTTGCTGGAAAGAAGCATCTCAAATCTTTTTCTTTGAAACCTGTAGTGGTTTCTGGACCTTTTTAGCAATGGGGTCTCGACATCATTGGGGATATCCACCCATCCTCGAGTGGCCAGCACAGGTGGATTTTGATCACCACTGATTATTTTACCAAATGGATAGAAGCCATCCCTATAAGGAGTGTCTCCCACAAGGTGATCATAAATTTCCTTGAAGACATCATATCTATATTTGGTTGTCCAATAAGGATTTTCATAGACATTGCTACCTCTTTCATAGTTGAGCCATTAATTAATTTCTGTGAGAAGTATGGGATCACACTAGTCCATTATACTCCCTACTACCCTCAGGGAAATGGTTTAACATATTATTCTAGCAAGAGCCTCATAAATATCATCAAAATACTATTAGAAGACAACAAGAAATCCTGGGATTCGAAGCTGAAGTTTTCATTGTGGGCTAACAGAGTTACCACAAAAATATCACTGGGCATTTCTCCTTTCCAGCTAGTGTATGGCGTTGAGGAAATATTTCCTTCTCATCTTTCTTTTCCTGTGGTGAAGTTCCTCCAAGACTACCAAGGAGAACCTGATGACATGGTCAGGAGGATACCATAGTTGGTAGAAGTGCAGTAGACCAAGGATAAACTGCTCGATAAAGCACAAGACCATCAACATAAAATAAAATGATCTTTTGACAAGAGAGAAAGCAAGGAAACTTTCCAGGTGGGGGATCTAGTGCTCAAATTGGATGCACCCAAGAAAGACAAGGGAAAACATGGTAAATTTGAAGCCTTGTGGATTGGCCCCTTAAAAATTTCTGAGGTTTTTATGAACAACACTTATGAATTGTAGAACTTGGAGGATTTTGAGGTTTTGGGTGGCCCTGTCAATGGGCATTTTCTCAAGATTTTTTTTTTTTTAGGCCATGACCAACATCCCACCTTTGTAAATACCACTCCCTTTTTTTTTTTTTTTACTTTTTTTTTAATAAGATACTCCATAACCCAATAGCTAATGCACTAGAGTTGTGCATTCTTGGCATCTCCCAAGGACCATGCCATCCCCTGTGGAGACAAATGTTATCACATAATGTTGTTTGGAGTCATATGTGTTCGTTGCTGAGAATATCTAAGTCTGTATCCTTTCCCTGTCTCTCTCCTTTTCACAGTCCCTCGTGCTAATATATGTTATCATGAAATTTCAGTGATAACAGATCTGTTGTATCCCTTTCGTCACCTAAATGAGTAAAATAAGGACACTTAGAAGTCCATTTGGGTTATCTAGATAGGACAGAAGTGAGTGCAAGAGTTAGAAACATCAAGCACAATATGAAAATAAACAACTAATATAATAACAATTAAAGAAACTAAATTAATGTGCATAAGGGAAATAAAACAAAAGAAAGATTGATATCCATGCCACTAATGGATAGATTGTATTAGTGGGAAAGAATGAAAGAGAAATGGAGGCTTATGGGTCCCCTCTTCCTCCAAGGGAGGGCTCTTGAACCCCCGATGATTGAGCTATTCTTACAAATAACAAACTAAAAGGAAATGGTGAAGAAATCCAAAGCTCATTCACTCAAGAGGTGATGTGAATGGCCTGATGAAATGATGCTTATATGCTCCAATGAGGAAAGAATTTCCTTCCAAGAGAATAGAGGAAGAATAACAATACAAATGGATTATTGGAAATATACTTCACCCATGGCCTCTTTTTATAGAAAATATTTCAGGCATTATCTAACCAGTCTTTAGTGTGAACAAGGGGCCCTTTAGGGCACCTCTAGGTCTTCGACCAACCCCCCACTTAGATTCAACTCAGATTTGGGGGTCAAATCGACTTGAGAGCTGAACTAGAAGTGGGTGGGAGGCCGACCATAATCATTAATGTGTTGTTCTAAATTCTACGTGGCTTTTTTCATCCACACTTGCGCATCGGGTGCATGTGCACTTTTCTGGATTTTTCGACTGGTGCACGTGCGCGTGCTTCCTTTGCATTCTGAGTGCATTCTGATTTTATAACCAATTGTATAGTTTTGTGCCCTTTGGAAATTCAATTTTTGGGCCATGGATGATGGATATCAGTGATAACAGATGCCACCTGATGTATGAGGTTAGGAGCATATGTATAGCTGAAAATACATCAATGTTTCTTCTACTGAGAGTATATTTGTAAGAAGGAGTTTTGAGGGGAGTTGCAAGAGAGACCCATTGGAGGGAGAGGGAACCTGTAGGACCCAAACCCTTCACAAGGTGTGGAAAAAAATTAAATTGTGTACAAACAAGGCAGTCATGCCCCATGCTCATCTCATGTAACTCATAAAATGTATGAGACAGTAAATGAAACTGTGTGTTGGTGTAGATGACTACAGTGACCTCGGTGGCGAGTTTCTAATGGCATAGGAAAATTTAGATGGTGAACAAACTCTAAAAAAGAGGTGATGAAACCTATGAGAAGCGTCGAGGAGTTGCAGGCATTGATGGCCCAACAATTTTCAGAGGTCTTCGGCAAATATAAAAAAAACTACAATAGTCTCAAAGTAAGACCCAACGCAACATGAGAAAGTGTTGAAGTCGAATTTCGTGGGGGTCAACGACATCAGAGAGCAATGATGATTCTCTCTATGTCGTCTAAGACTCCTCATTGTGGAGGTAATGAGATTCAAGATACTGTCAGCCTTCTGGGAACTATGTTGATGTTGACAGAAAGGGAGACATGACTCCAAGAAGCGAAGGGCTTCATAAAATCTGCTAGAGAAGATCAGAAACTAATGAGGAACGTGGAAAAAGTCAAGAAGTGGTGAGACTCAAGACTGCCCTTGGTTGGGGAAATATGTAAAGGATGAGTGACAACAACCTGTGAAATTGAATCTAGCATCAGGGGGACAACTAGGCTTAGGTAAATTGTGCCAGAGGCATGACAAGGTGGAAAAGTGTAGAGATCAGAAGTGTATGGACTGCAATATACTCAGGGTTTATGGATGATGTCAACAAGGGTAGGAGGTGAAAAATGCCCCAACTAAGGGCAACAGGGGTTGCTTTGCTGGAAAAGGAAGGTCGCTAAAGGAGAGAATAGAAAGATATGTAAATGTGGGAAGCAGAGGTTTTGTACAATTACCAAAGGAATAAAAAATAAGTTGGGATAAATGTGCAGATATAGAAATGGGTGCCGCATTGAAATAAGGTTAGCCGGTGAGGGCACAAGTTGCTTAGAAAACAAGAGGAGGGTGGGGGGCCCGTAGTTGGGTTTTTTCATTAGGGAAATGAATGGAGGACAATCTGTAGATGGGAAAAATGAGGGTGGGTGAAATGGAGGGTTAATGATACTACGGAGGCGCAGCCAAATGGGAACCATAATGAGATTACCCGGGAGTCCATTGTGGGAAAGCTAGAAAAATGAGGAGAAAGAGCATGGCACTGATTCTCGGGAATGAGAAGACTATTGGGACTCCCATCCCTAGGGGGTGAAAATAGCATGAGGGTAAAAGTGCCAGAGGGGACTATAATTGGGACAAAACATGTGGGAGAGAGTGCTACCACTTGACAATACTAAAAATGCAGCAGAGGTGTGAGTACTACAGAACCGGGTGGGGGGCCCCTAGAGGCAAAGATCAGAGAGTGTGACTGGGAGATGCAATTATATTTAGAGGGAAAGAGTACATGCCAGTGTCGATGATATACCTAAAGGAGTTGTGTTGATACATGGTGACCAAGTACCTGCACACATAAAAAATGAATACCCGATGTGAACAATATATGAAGATAAAGAACATATAACAGTTATTCAAGAATTGTGAATATAAGCATGTGTACTTGGGCAGGATGTGATAAAAAATGTGTCCTCCAGGGCCGAGGATAGATGGTGACCAGGGGATGTGACTGTGTAGGGGGCAGGATCTTGATCCTGTGGTTGAATATGGATTGGAAAATGTTCGATCGGAGCTCCTGTAATTGATCCTGGAAGTTTGGCAAAGGGACTATATATAGTTGTAGGGCCCACAATGCCACCTCATTTGTACCTATTGTCTCAGTGAGTGGACGAGAGGTTTCAGAGAAGATTTGGAGATTCTGGCAGATCGAGCCAGCAAATTTAGGATCAACGAGTGCCAAGTTAGTGGTCATATCCTCCTACATAATAATTAGGATTTATTTTTTGGGAAGGGTTGTACAGATGGCCGTATAGGAGGATTTTGTGAGGGTGGGGCCCCCAGTGCACGGGAAATCAAATGATTCATGCGCATGAGTGTGCGGATATAATTGGGACAACCATGCATGATGGTGCATGAATGGGGAAAATAGGCATGCATTGGATGCGCGCCTGTTCAAATCACCGTTGTGCATGCATGTGCGACTATGTTCTTGATAGTTGCGCAACTGTGTAGTGAACAGGCGCGCTGGGATGCACATCTGTGTGTGTGATAGGGGCACATGCATGTGCTCCTATATCATCGATAGTTTCACATGAATGCACTATTGTGGGATGAACAGGCCCACATATGTGCGCGCCTGTGGGGAAAACACGGTTGAGGCAAAGTTGAGGGGTGTAAAAACTTATATTTTTTGGATATTTTGGCGTTTTTATGGATTGTGATGTCTTATCAATTAATTGTATGTGTGGATGAAAGTGACCAGTTTACAATGCCAGTCCACTGGAGGGAGAGATATTGGGCATGCCTGAGAGAGGCAGCGAGAGATGAGGATCCCGGTGTACGGGGACCTTTGGAAGCCTCTGGGTTGCTAAAGTTTTTTGAGTGTTCACTGGTGCGGGCACAGGAGTACCTACTGTAGTTCCTAATCTCAATGTGGAGCCCTGATATGCAGTGATTCATTGTGTGAGGTGAGCATCTCGCATTCTCTGCAGTAGAGGATGTGTATTTTTTGACTGGACTCCCTTTTCGAGGAACCCCGCTACCAGCTGAGCCCGTGTTACCCGAGGATGGACAGTTGGTTGTCCTAGCCTGAACCTATTGTTCGAGAGAGGAATTCGTGTCCAACTCCATGGTGAGGATTGGGGTGATGGACACCCTTGTGCATCGTTTCATTGCATCGATTATTGTGAGGGTGTATGGATCTCTTGCTACTCAACGGATCAGTGGTGGTCAGTTGAGGATCATGTAGACAGAACTGAGTGGTGAAAACTTTTCCTAGGGGTTGATGTTACATGCTAAGATGGTGGGGATGCTCAACAAGTGTCAAGTTATGGACTCAGGAGACTTTTCCTTTGGGTCAATTTTGGTGACTTGGTTTTTGGAGAGGGTGCTTATGTTGCACCCGAGAGTTTTGTTGGATGCGTCGGGTGTGCGAGAGCCATGACTGAGGCAGTGGGTGACAATTTTGGTTCGGCATGGGGGTGGGGAGGGTGGCCATTACTTTACAGACAAGGTTTCATGGGTGTCGCATCATATGCCACAAATCATACTCTGATACCCATATAGTGGGGTGGAATTCCGGGAGGACCCAGATATGGTGCTACCCCCCGGAGAGGTGTTCGACCGTAGAGGTATGTTGATTTGTTTGATGTTTTGATTTTTAGATAGTATAACATATGTTTTATGGATGGATGGATGTTGATGCTATCATTTGTGTGTTGTTTGTTCATATGTGGGACCTCGCAGGTGGGAGGTTGAGATGGTCAGAGTGTTGGCTCATTAGGGGCCAATGAGACCACCATGGGGGGAGCCACGGGCAGGGGAGGGACAGCGGTAGGATGAGGTTGGTATGAGGCCAGTTGGTGATGAGAGAGCAGGCCAGAGACACTAATTTGATGACCTTAGTGCAGGGCCTTCACATGCTCCTCCAACGGGGGTCGTGGGAGAGTTCAAGGATTTTCACTGCCGATTAGAGGTGGTACTATAGGGAGTTCTTGAGGGCATGTGGATGTAGATCCAAGATGAGGGAGTCTTGGAGCAGTGTGTGGGCCTTTCGGTGGAGTTGTGGACCCTGATCCAAAGAGAAGTTGTAGTAGGGGAGATTATGATTGGACGATTTCCCCCAGGACTTGAGGGACCCCTAGCTGGTGGGGCACCTCCTCCAGAGAGAGAACCAGGTGGTGGGTCTCTAGAGGTGCCATGAGGGCCTATAGTATATGTTTTTTTGTATTTTTAGAGGCTTGTGAGCCCATTTTGTATACGGTGCTCTGAAACCGATTTTGTAATTATAGGGGTGAGGTGGTTCAGTTGCCTACGACTATTGGACATGTTGTACTATTTTTTGTAAACATTGATGGCATATTGATCGATATATATATGGAGATACATTTTGGATCTATATGATGTTCAAATGATGATGATTTTTAATGCTTTTTATGATGTCTAATCTATATGTTGTGACTGACTCTTTGATGATTTATGTATGTGTAATGGTATCTTGATGTGATAAATGCCAATCCAACAATAGGTTAGCCATATTATCTTCTATTTGATTGAAATGTCATGGAATATGTGTAAATATGATTGAATCAAAATGTCGAGATAAAATTCTAATATGTAGGTATTTGTGGAAGAGGCAAGGATCGCAGACACAGTACACATTGTTGAGCTAAAGGACCACGAGCTGGGAATCGAGTAAGATGCTAAGGTGACAAATATGGTAGTGACTGGCTTCAGAAAGGGGACCAATGACGATAGTGTATTCAGATTGGTTGTTAGTTTCTGAGCCCAAACACATGCTACTGGAATGGACAAGTTCATGTGAGGGGGTATAGAGGGCCCAAGCAGCCGAAGCGATATTCTGTGTCCATCGACTAGCTCGGTCGACGTAACTGATGTGGTAGCCCAATGGAGGTGGCATATGTAAACAATACAAATGATATATTAGATGTAAGTCATGGAGGGGAAGGAAGAAGACTAAAAAATATATGAAATGTGTACAAAAAAGAAAAATCCTAGTGTAGAAGGGCTACGCTAGGGCGTAAAATTTCTTTAAGTACAACCCATTGATGGGTTCTTTGAGAGGGTGGCCTTTGGGAGAGGCCAGGATGTATGCACCTTTGGTGAGACAATGTTGGATGATGTAAGGTCCATGCCATAATGACTCGAATTTTCCATGGTCAAGGGTATCATGAGCGATATCGTAAGCAAGGATGAGGTCGCCTTCATTGAATGAGCGAAGGTTGACATGTTGATCGAAGGTGGCCTTCGATCATTTTTTGGATGCTTCGTTGTTTTGTAATGAAGACCGGTGGTCTTCATCCAACGATTCTAAGTTTAGAAAATGCTACTCCATTGGAGCAATGTCAGGTAATAGCTCAATAGCGATGTGTAAGGTGGGAATTTCACACTCAATGGGGAGAGTTGCCTCGACCCCATGGGAAATATGAAATGGTGTAAAGCCAGTGGAAGTTTTAATTGTTGTTGTACGATAAGCCTACAGTGCAGAAAACAACATATGATGCCAATCGATATTATGTTTGTTAACTGTGCACTGCAACATGGTTTTGAGGACCTTGTTGACCGCCTCTACCTGTCCATTGGACTGAGGGTAGTATGGGGAGGCGAACTCATGGGAGAAGCCTAACCTAGAGGAGATTTCAACGAAAATGTCATTCTTGAAGTGTTTCCTGTGATCAGAGACTAACTGTAGTGGGACTCCAAAGAGGGAGATGATGTGGTTAAAGAAAAATTTTGTTGCAGTGTCAGTGGTGTTGTTGAAGGTAGGCATGGCTTCAGCCCACTTGGTTAAGTACTTGACTGCCACGATTATGTATTTTTGTCCATTGCTAGATGGAGGGTTGGAAGTCATGAAGTCTATGCCCCATTTGTAAAAGGGGTTGGTAGTTATGAATGGGTGTAAAAGAGAGGGTGGTGCTCGCGCTTTGTTGGCATATAGCTGAAATTTGTCACATTGCTTCACAGCATGGATGCAATCGTGAAACAATGTGGGCCAAAAGTAGCCTGCCCAAATGATTTTCTAGGTAGTGGACATCCTTGAGAGGTGGTCACCGAAAGCATCGTTGTGGCAGTCATTCAAGACTCTATCGTCTTTGTCGATGGTAAAACATCGACGAAGGATGGTGTCGACCCCACGTCAATATAATATATCATTGATAAGGAGGTAGCAGGGGGCCTGGTGGCGAATACGTCAATGATCATCTTGGGAGATGTGGTTTCTGAACTTCTGTGTTCAGAGGTAGATGATGAGATCTTCGTACCAAGGATCATCTGAGGGGATGTAAAAGAGATGTTCGTTAGAGAAGTTGGTATTGATGGGAGAACTGGTAGTATCGGAGGGAAATGTTCTAATGAGTTCATCAAGGACGAGGGATTTCTTTCTCTTGGGTGTTGAAAATTCGAGGTTGTACTCCTGAAAGATGATGATCCATTGGGAAAATTTGCAATTAATTTGCTGGCGACTGAGAAAGTATTGCATCGAGTTGGAATCTACTACGACTTTGGTAGTCTGAAGTAGAATTTAATGGCACAGTTTCTGAACTGTGAGGAAAATTGCAAGGGCGAGTTCTCTTCGTGGTTGTATTTCAAAGGTGGCCTTGAAATATTTTTACTAATATATTAAATTACATGCTCATGGTCATCATCCCCTAATTGGAAAAGAACTCTTAGTGATACTAAGATGACTAAGGCCGATAAGTAGAGGGTATATTCGTAGTCATAATTGGGTGGGATAATCAATGGGGAGTTGGAGAGTGCCTCTTTAAGATCATCAAAAGAGGTTTGGGCATGTTCATCCCATTGGAATGGGATATCATGACATCAGAGGTGAATGAAACCATGTGCACAAGTGGTGTAATCGGGGACAAAGCGGCATAAAAAGTTATCTTTTCCTTGTAAGCTTCGCAGTTGGCGTAAATTCCAAAGGGGGGGGATTTTTGTAATGGCTTGCACCTTGAGGGCTTCCACAGTGATGTCACGTTGGGAAACAATGAACCCAAGGAGGCGTCCAGTAGTGGCGCATAATACACGCTTGAGGGGGTTCAAGTGGATATTGTACTGACAACACCTTTTGAAAATGATCCGTAAATCATTGAGATGTTGAGTGCACTTCTTGGATCGAGAAGTGAGGTTATCCAAGTATGCGAGGATGATATGGGCCAGATCATGAAAAATGTATGTCATGGCCCATTGGAAAGTGGCACCAACGTTCTTGAGGCCAAAAGGAATGAAACGATATGCGAAAGTACCCCAGGGGGTAGTGAATGTGGTTTTGTATTAATCGGATGGGTGAATCTGAATTTGGTTGTAGCCAGAGAAACCATCCATGAAGGACAAAGCCTCATGGCCTGCACAATCATTGATAATTTGGTCGATAAAGGGAGTTGGAGAATTGTCTTTGGGGCAGGTATGATTGAGGTCACGAAAATGAGCACAGACGCAAATAGCGACTTGTTTTTTGTTAATAGGGACAGGGTTGGAGATCCATGATGTATATGCGATGGGGTATATGAACCCTGCAGCACGTAATTTGTCAATTTTGGCTTTGATGGCTGCCACTTTGGATGGGTGTAGTGGAAATTTCTTTTGTCGTACAGGTGCGATATCAGGCCATGTATCTATACGATGTTCAACAATAGAGGGATTGAGGCCAGGCATCTCTATGTATGACCAGGAAAAAATGTCTCGATATTCCTAGAAGAGATATTTGTAAGCTATGAGTTCTTCAGAAGAGCATGCAATGCCTATAGTGATTTCCTCTATAATTCCAGGTTTGATGGAAATATCGAGTTTGACGGTGGGGGAAATGTTGGCCATGTTTCCTTCTTCAAAAGTGTCAGGGGTAGGGATAGGGTTATTGAACCAATCTATATGCCCTGATGGGAGAAAGTATTTGGTTTCGATTGCGCATATGGATTTGTGATTAGGAGGCATAAAGTATTCCTATGAAAGAAAGAGTGCTCTATGATGGAGCAAATCCCATGGGTAATCGGGGGTAGTTAATTCCTTGAGGATTTCTTCATCGCAGTGGAATTGGTGAGAATACAGGGGATCCAAGAGAGTAACATTGGTGACTGTCACTGTAGTGGGGGTGACGCAAGGGGGTGGTGATGGTTCACTCGACATAAACCAAATATCAAGATATTGTGGATTGAAAATGGTAGTCGAGCATAAAGTTTCCATGGGGAAATGAATCGGATAATTAGGAGGAAATCCTCATATAAGATATCTAGGAACAATGGAAGAGTAGGGAGTGCCTTAGGTTCAAGAGAGAACATATGAATGACATTAGGGGATGGAATAGGGGAAATCTCTGGTACCTCTGGAAATGAGGTAGGTGTAGGATTCTGAATAAGGGTCAATTGGTGACACCTGTATTCAAGGATGGTAGTACATTGGTATGTGAAATGATCTAGGGATTCACAGAGAGAGCAAGGGAATCTCATATGTTCGTTAACTGAAGTCGTGACATAGTGGATGCCCATGATAGGAGTACTTGATGACGTGGATGGGGGAGACTCTTGCTGAAAGATATGACGTACTATCGTTAGTGTTTGTCAAAATTGAGGTAGAGTGGGGCAATGGTGGGTGTAATGGCCATGCTCTGAGTAGATGGCACAGATGAATTTGGTTTGCATTCCTATGGTACTGGTGGTTGGAGACGTGGTGGTATTACTTGGTGCGTTGGGTGGCACAACGAGTGGTGTGGTTTCTCGAGGAATTCAAATTAAATTTCGTAACTCGAGGAGAGAGGGACATTCATTTGTGGGGTGTCCTTCTTTCTCACATAGTGCACAAGGAAATTAAACTCAGAGGGGAACTGGAGTGGTGGGATCTCGCTTCTTCCTTCTGCCCCTAGTTGTAGAGGTGGTGCTTACGAGTGGGGGTGAGGGTGGTGCAATGGGAGTGAGGACCGGTATCTGCATTGGGATGCCTTTGGTTTGGGGAGGAAGGGATGGCTGAGGGACCATCTCAAGTGGATGTAGATACCATACTAGAATTTCTAGTACCATATTGGGAAGGGTAAGCGTTGCGTCTACTTGGAAAGATTGTATGCCCGGTGGGGGGTAAAAGAAGGGGATTTGAGTAATGGCTTGGGGGAATGTCTCCCAAACCGGAAGGTGGCCTTGGGGGAGGGTGAAATCAGGAACAGATGTAGCTGAAGAGTTCTCAGTAAATTCCTAAGGGAGGATCTCTGCAACTAGTGGGACGTTATATAGTAAGGAATCCTCTGTGGGAGGAAGGGTATCTCCAGTTTTTGTTCCATTGGATGAGATGATACAGATTTTTGCTAAGGGATGTATGAGTGGTGGTGATCCATGGTATGTCCCTAGCAAGGATGGGTATTTGAAAATTCCATGACCCATCTCAATGAGTGGGTAGGCATCGGGATTAGTGTGGACAAAGGGTAAGATTTTATCGATTTTGGAGGAAGGGTTGGGCTTGTAATGTGACACCTGGTCTATGGTGATGATATTCCCATTGTAGGTGAACATCATTGTGCTAAAGACAGAAGAGGGAATAGCCTTCATAGCGTACATGTAGCTATGTCTGAACAAGATGTTGTAATTGAGCGGAGCGTTGATAACTTCAATTTCAATGAGGATAGTCTTGCCCCCGAGTACAATGGGGAAGTTTGGAAAGAGCCCTTCGGGAGAGGATGGTCATCCATCATAACCTCTTAGAGTGATGGTGGATGGTATAAGATCAGGGGAGCCAAGTTTCTACCATACAGTTTTGTACATGATGCATGTGGATGCACCTTCATCAATGATGCAGTGATGAACTATGATGTTCCAGATTTTAACCGATATTTGAAAATCTACGAGAGAGGGGAGATGGGGTTCCCCACTATTAAGATCAAAGGTGATGAGCCAAGTGTCAACAGGGTCAACTGCCCCCAAGGAAGAAAGTAATGATTTCCGTTGAGTAGTATAGGTTTGAAGGACTTATAAAATGGACATGGAAGCAGGAGATTGTGCCAAGTCATTGACCAGACTATAATTGTGTGCCTCCCTAGCCTAAGGGTTGTTGACATTTTGTCGCAATGGGATGCGAGGAATATGAAGGGGTGTTTCAGTATTAGAGCATGGAATCATCAAAGGTGGTCCAGTTGTGATTGGGGCTAGTTCTGAGGTAGTGGGAGAAGAGTCAGGGGGTGCGTTGTATTGACAACTGCACATTTGTAGAAGAACTTCTTCCTCGCTAGAGAGGAGGATAGTGTGATTTGCAGGAGTTCCCAGGTTTGGATGTTATCCCATATGTGGTGGGGTAGGATGCATATCCTATTGGGTGTTCATCACCCCTTGGTGTGGAATGGGGTTTTGCAGCACGACTGGGGGTGGTTGCTACACATATTATTGTGGGGCCTACTGAGGGGTAGGCGGTGTTGGGGGATGTGGTACATTTATGGATTCTTTTATCCATTTCAAGTAAGCGATTTGAGGGAAATGGTGAGTATAATGGCCATACTCACCGCAAAGGGAAAAAGGGAAGTTTGTCCAAATATTGTTGTTATTATTCCCTTGACATTTTTTATTATTTCCCCCATGGGGGTTCTGGTTTCCCCTGGCAGGTTGGTTCTATTGGGGGTGATTCCCTCCTTGTCTTGGAGTATTATTGTTTCGTATTTTTCCTTTATTTTTGGCATTATCCGACTGATGGGTTGGATTTTTCATAGTCAGGTGTTCAAAATTTTGATATTGTTGAATGGGAGAGGGCTAAACAAAATTAACCCCAGCATGTGGATGTCCTTGTGGTGGAGCCATGGGTTGTGGGGGGCTAGGAAATGGAAAGTATGGATTATTTTGTGGCAATGATATGTAAGGTACATAGGAAGGCGTAGCGCTTTCACTAGTGCTTAGAGTGTAAGCTGAGGTAGAGGGGGTACCCGAACTTGGTTGGATAGCTGGGCGCATTGTGGGTGCCGGCGAGGGACCACTTATGGTGAAGGAAGGGAAATAGGGTATGGTTGTTGATAAGGGGGAGGATGATAATAAGGGGTCCCTCGATATACTGGCATATATTGCAGTGGTCCATACAGAGGTGGTTGTTGGGGGTGTGGATTGTGGTGTGTTTTGGTACCAATAATTCAATCCGCGGAGTGAGACGTCCCATGTTTTTCCTGGTTGAATGGCATGGGTCTCGAGGCATTTGGTAGTACCATATATAAGTATCCTAACTATGAATAAATGAGTTCGAACTGTTGGTCCTTGTCAATGTCTTCTTCTTCAGACTAGGGGAAGGTGGTAGCCACATCCTTGGAAAGAAGGGAAACAAGTTATTTTAGAAACCAATTGAGGCATTGTTTCTTTCTATCTTAAGATTTGCATAGACTATGTCGCTAATGCCATTCATGAACGTGGTCAATGATGTGTGTGGTGGATATTTGTTTAAACTCTGAGAGAAGTTCGAGACCATTGTCATGATGGATTGGTAGTTGAAAGAAGGTAAAAAATGCTTTGGCCAAAGATTCAAAGGTCACATGGGACCCAAAGTTTTCTTCTACATACCACCTAGCTGATGGGCCAGTGAGCATGTGTTGGAATAAACTTGATCGGACAGAGTCATCCATGATGTTGTTTGAAGAGAACCATAAGTGGAAGGTCATGATATGTGTGGTTGGGTCATCTCCCACTTTTCCTTCAAACTTGGGGATGTGTGAAGGTAGTTTGGTAGGCATTGTAGGCCATGTGGGGTCATGCAATATAGGATCATTGGTGAGCTTAGTCATATATGATATGTTGAGGGAAGCCAAGCAGGGAATCTGGGGTGGTGGTGGAGGATTAGTTCCAGCCATGGTGTGAGTGTTTTGTTTACCTGACCTGTGAGGGGGTTTAGGTGGGGTGGTACTTCCTCCTTGGGAAGAAGTGTGCCCCACGCTTCCTTGTAAAGGAAAGATAGTGGACGGTTGACTATGGGAAGTGGACCCAAGTAAAGTGGAACCAAGAAAAGTTGATCCCAAGATAGTAGTAGTCATGGTGGTGTGAGAGGGTTGAGTGGATGATTTGGCAAGACTAGGAACTCCTCCTCAAATGGGAGGGAGATTCTGCAAGCATTTGGAACAACGGGGGTTCTGTGGGTCCCCTATGATGACTAACTAGAAAAATGAATGTGTGCAACTGGTGATGAGAGTAATAAATGAACAAGAGACTTTGTTTTACTTGGACCTTCACAATATATTGCACAATCATTTTGTAATCACAAGAGAATCATACATAAATCAATTGACAAAGAAGCATATATGTGGATAGGGGGATTTTGTCCACGTGGGAGAAAAAAGAAAGAAAATTCTCATGTCCTAAAAATATGTAACGTCCTTCCTCTCAAATAGCACTGGACCTTCCAATAACACTCAACAGTGGATTTTGAAGCCACTGGAAGAGGAAATAGTGAAGGATGAAATAATCAATTATAATGAGGGGTAGAGGGTGCATATCCCAAAATAACTGGTGATATTTCCCAATAGACACACAAAATCCGATCAAGGTGCAATTGCAATCCACAATTTCCACCTGGGTAGATGTCCTAAAATTTGGTCAGTAGGTACCTCGGTCAAAGTGCGAAATTTAGATTTTCAGCCTCAGAAATGGGTCACGAGATGGATCCCATACAAGAGGTGGGTGCCTCAAGGGGGGATGCACAGAACAACCAGACCTCAGCCTTAGACCCTTCGCGGGTATCTCCCTTCCTTATGGTGTTAGGAACACTTGAATTGGAGGATTTTAAAGGTCCCTATTTGAAAAATTCTACTATTTGAATATGTGAGAACCAAATAACGGGAAGTTATTTGGATGCCTATCCCCAAAATCCTACCTAGACTAAAAAATTTCTTTTGGCACCTCCTGTGGAGGAAAACTTAGTGAGTTTTTAGAAAAAAATTATATGTGGTTGTTCAAGAGATTGGAGGTGTGAACCAATCTTGTTGAAATTAAGTGGGAGTGGATAATCTCGTCAAGAAAAGGGTGGGGTGTTTCAAAATTCCTTTGGAGGAAACCTACTTCAAACTCCACTATTCTAGATGAAACTATGTGAGTGAGTCGTGATTTTGTGTGTGAACAAGTGAAAGTGTGCAAATTTTTTAATAAGTTAGGTGTCACCTTGCTGCATGTGGACTTCGTGTGGTCCTTACAAGTTTTGATTACCTAATTTACTAAATGCCATTGGTACAACCTTGCATAATTTTAATGTCCCTAGAGAACTAGAATGTGGACATATGGGTCCTTACCAA
The DNA here is from genome assembly GCA_010110895.2 of Picea sitchensis. Lineage (NCBI taxonomy): Eukaryota > Viridiplantae > Streptophyta > Pinopsida > Pinales > Pinaceae > Picea > Picea sitchensis. Next base: position 47,617 of record SNQJ01S0021585.1, read on the forward strand.
TCCTTTAACTCCCTAGTGTGATTTAATCTAAGAAATCTTCAAAAACTATCCTTGATTGTGGACATGTGGGCATGTATGGGCCCATTACAAAACCTTTAAATTTCCCTAGTGATGTAATCTAAGAAAGTAGATTCAAAACTATCATATCTTTGTAGCATGTGGGCATGTATGGGCCCTTACAAATTTAAGATGTGTTTGAAAATGAAACTAAGAGGAGTCTTGAGGGGGTTGTTGTCCTCTCCTAAAGATTTTATCTTTTAAGGGAGATGAAATTTCTCCTCAATCGTTTTTCTGATTCTCAAGATTGCTCTATGGCGCCAGAGAAGAGCATACTCAATAATCGACGTTCAATTTCTGGTCCCAATGAAAGTGATTATATATGTGATATAGAATGATTCCAACTTAACTTTAATCAAAGCAAGCCATCCATGTGGAAAAATGAAAGCAAAAAAAGGATAAATATGAATTTTAACCCCCTAAGTGCCTATGTTTAGACTAACCCTTCATGTCGAGAGGGAATCTAACTGTGGTGCATATTAAAATTTGCATAGAATCAAGCTTAAGAAGGCTATGGGCCTTCAACAGATCACAAAAAGTCTTACAATGTGTGAATTTATGGAAAAATGGGGGTCATAGAGTAGACAGAGGTGCATTTGGCGCCAATGCGCAAATAAAAAATGACCTTTTGGTGCAGGTGCGCATAATGCACTAAGAAACACAATGAGTTTGGTGCTCATGCTTGGAAGACGCGCCTATGGGTTAAAAAACCTGCACACTTTCTGTTACATGGTCGGGAAGAAAATTTTGGATGAAATTCTCTTAGCTCAGCTCCAAATTTAGATTTTTGCAGGCAAGATTGGGCCTGTTATGGTTCCTGCAAGTCAAATAAACCAAAAATAAGTCCTCAAACAACCCAAATGAGGAGGAAATTGATACCTATCCCCAGTGGAGTCGCCGATCTATTATATCCCTTTTGTCACCTAAATGAGAAAAAGACAGACACTTACAAGTCCAGTTGGGTTATCTAGACAGGACATAAGTGAGTGCAAGAGTTAGAAACATCAAGCACAATAAGAAAATAAACAGCTAATCTAATAACAATTAAAGAAACTGAACTAATGTGCATAAGGGAAATAAAACAAAAGAAAGACCGATATCCATGCCACCAATGGATAGATTTTATTCGTGGTCAAACACCAAAGAGAAAGGGGGGCTTATGGGTCCCCTCTTCCTCTTTGGGAGTTCTCTTGAACCCCCAATGATTGAGATCTTCTTACAAATAACAAACTAAAAGGAAATGGTGAATAAATCCATAGCTCATTCACTCAAGAGGTGATGTGAATGGCTGGATGAAATGATGCTTATATGCTCTAATGAGGAAAGAGGTTCCTTGCAGGAGAATAGAGGCAACATAACGGTACAAATGGATTCTTGGAAATATAGTACACCCATGGCCTCTTTTTATAGAAAATCTTTGAGGTATTATTCAACCGGTCTTTAGTGTGAACAAGGGGCTCTTTAGGGAACCTCTAGGTCTTTGACTAGTCCCCCACTCAAATTTACCATGGATTTGGGGGTCAAATTGACTTGGGAGCTAAACCAAAAGTGGGTGGGAGGCTGACCAGAATCATTAATGAATTATTTTGAATTGTCGTGGTTTTTTGCATCCACAATCGTGCATCGGGTGCATGTGCATTTTTTCAGAGTTTTCGACTAGTGCACATGCACGTGCTTGCTTTGCATTTTGAGCACATGCTAATTTTATAACCAGTTGTATAGTTTTGTGCCCTTTGGAAATGCATTTTTTGGGCCATGGATGAACTAATAGTTGTTTGGAGATGATGGATTTATGTAACCATTTGCGGATGAAATTTATGTAATAACACCTCCCCAAGGTCCCGAAGGCCCGAAGTGTCAGATTTTCCAAAGTTTCCGGAGACCTGGAGTGGAGCTCGGTCATCCAAATCTAGGATCCATGCGTCGTTAGATCCATAAATCCAATGGATTTGATTGGGGCAAGTAAATGTTGACTATTGAGAAGTCTGAAGCCCAGAGACATGAAGGGATCTCATCCATAGATCTCAAGAGGGCCACACATCATCAAATCCATGGCTCTGGGTAAAAGCACTTGGAAAAGAAAATTTTTAGTTTTGATTCTCCCGGATCTCGGAGACTCGGAGTGGATCTCGGTCATACATTCAAGAAGGAACATGTCATCATATCGATGGCTCCGGGTAAAATCAATTGGAATCCCAGGTTTGAGTTTGTATTCTATCAGAGCCTAGAGACCTAGAGTGGATCTCAACCATCCAATTCAAAGAGCCACGTGTCACCAGATCCATAGCTTCGGGTAAAATCATGGTAGATAAACAGGAGCTAGCCCCTAAGCCTTGGAGATCCAAATGCATGTCATCTATCATCACAGACAGGTGGCACCCTTATGGTTTTGACACATGGCACTCTTTTCAAGTATTCTCAGACACGCCTCCAACCTGTTTTCAAGTGACACATGTTAACTATCCATCCGCAACACATCAACATGGTGACATCTAGCCTCCACCTTAGATCATCCTTCGGGAGGTGTTATTGTTCAGTGCCAAAAGTAGCACCCCACCCCAAAGCACACTTTTGGAAGATCCTAAAGTTGGTGGGCGAGTAAGCTTGGTGGTGGGGCCAAATCTAGTTGGTGCACCCAGATCTCATATCGTGACAAGATCAGCGTCCACAGTCTATTGCAGGGATGCAACATGCTCGGGTGATATTTTTCTTGGTCATTTATGCAATGGAAACCATGGTATGGAGAAAATACTACGTGGTGAAATGTGATGGATTGCGGTCCCAAAATTAGTCTGAACCCAAACCACCTCTAAGAAGCCCCGCAATTACATGTTTATATGACATCCTATCCGAGAGAAGAAAGTGGCCGCACCCCTGAGCATTAAGTCTCATTCAATATCCGAGGAAAACAAGTTAATGGAAGGTAGGTTTGGTGGTTGAAACCTTGGCTCACCCCATAAATGGAAGGCATGGAAAGCCCAACCGTGGGGAGTGTTATCGGACTAATCGGTAGGTGTGTACACTAACAAATCTCCCTAGATCCACCTGGATCTAGAACAAAACAGGACAGGACATGACTCTTTCCTTAAGTTATGACCATTGAATTAACTAGTAAGGAAGAACAAGTGACATACCTTTGTATCACTTCCTAGGGTCTTTGTTGCTCTCGCTTCGCTCTGATGCTCTCATGAGGTCAAGACCAAGACAACACAAACCAACCAAAATGAAGATAGCAAAATATATTCAATTGTCAACTTATGTGTATGATCAAGGAATTACACAATAAAGTAAGAATGACTTTATGGGAAAGGGACAT
>SNQJ01S0021585.1:52696-73715 GCA_010110895.2 Picea sitchensis
CCAATAATATGAATACGAAAACACATCCCTTTCCCAAATTTTCCCCCACCATTTCTGGCGAGTACCTCTTTATTTTTACGCAAGCTTGAGGAGGATAACATATGCTTGTTGATGTAAGCTCATCTTTCAGATGAGTCCTTTGGAGTATGTTTAACGAACCCTAGGAAGGAGTGGTTCGGTCCCATTGCGGGTCTGTCGATGTTTGTTTAACGAGGCCAAAGATAGAAAACTCGGGGGTTTTTCATGATTATAGAGTCTGGAAAAACACATAAAAGAGAACTCTCTCAGTTCCTTTTTCATAAAATAGTCTGATGATACCGAAAAAGAGATAAATTATCGCCCAACAGATGCTTTCTTCAAACACTTTAATGAGCGTGAAAATAGCAAGGTCGCTCGGCGATCTTTTCATATTTAGAGAGTCTGAAAAGAGCTTAACGAGAACTCCAGGGGGGTTCCTTTTTCGTATAACCTTGTTGAGATCGAAAAAGTGATAAAAGTGTCCTCGATCGCGTTCTCATGTATTTTCGAGCGTGAGAACGGACAAATACCAAGCTCGAGGTTTTGTGCAAAAACCATAAAAAACAATCAAAACACGCGATGAAAAAGAAAAAATATCCATATCCCTGTGTATGAACATCGAAGTCGTCATGTCTACAAAAGTCACACTCACAAGGGTATTAGGCATTAGGTTTTAATAAATAAAACAATTATAAAAACCAATAACAAATGGTAAAAGTAAATATAAGGGGGTAAAAGTTCTTTTTACCATAGTCATTGTAACTTTACCAATATTTTAGTCCAAAACCCCTCTTTTTCCCTTGAATTTCAGTGCTTGATTGCGGGAGGTACGAGCATCTATTCGATGAACGGTCTCCGGCAGTGAGGTAAGCTCCTTGTCCTCTATCTTTTCATGGTTCAATTTTTCATTTTCATTGGTAAAAATCATGTTTTTGAGTTTGTTTTAGGGGTTAAAATTGCGCTCAGCCATTCTCGCAGGCCAACCACATGGGACCTGCGAGAATGCATCATTCTCGCAGGTGGCCCCAAAGGCACCTGCGAGAACCTTGCATTGTGCCTAAAGGGCACCTTCGAGAACCACAAAGTGAAAAGTTTCTTTGAAGTTTTCTCAATGAAAAAGATACCAAGTCTTGAATAGAGTTGTTGACCTTCTTCTTATGTTTCTTATGCAGGTATTTGGCTATCACCATGGTTCTGGAATGGCATGAAAGAGAGCATGAAGAATATGATGTTATTTCTGGGAATAACCTGGGCACTGTTGTCTCTTTGCAAGACTGTGGTCTCCTGAAATTCTTTCGCATCCCAGGTATGAGGGCCCAAGTCAGGTTATTGGAGTACCTTGTGCATATGTGGGACCCGGACCAACAAATATTCCATGTAGGGGTCCACACATTGTCCTTGGATATTGAGGACATTTACTTCTTGACAGGACTATCATAGCGTGGGTACTACGTGAGCCTGACTGGTAGCAGAGGTGGTGGGCTGCCTATGAGTGAATACTGTAATTTGCACTGTGTTCCAGAGGTAGAAAGAAGCAAAGGAAAGGTATCCATTTGGGGGGTGCAGGATTTGACCCTTCGCACTATTTTGTTCACCATTGCTCATATGGATGGGAGCATTGCTCCTCACATGGCTCTCCAGAGCTACTTTTAGTATTCCATAGAGTGTACTAAGCATCGGGTTTTTAACTGGGCAGACGCAGTCCTTCGTAGCGTGAAGAGGCAGTTGACTAAATGCAGGAGAGACAACCTGAATAAATTCGGGCACGGGTCATTGTTGGTGTCCTTCTTCCTTGAGAGGGTTCCCTTGCTGAGGTTGCAGGTTGAGTGGGGTCTACCAGTTCCAGAGGATCCAAGAATGCTAAGGTGGTATCAGCTCATGGCCCGACATGTAGCTGGACCAATTATCAAATACAATGATGCCTTCTTCGACTGGTTGCGACCAAATATGCTGATGGTCGATGATTATGCCTATGCCAGGTTGGACTTCCGAGGATATCCAGACTTGGCCCTACTTGAGGGTGCTCAGTGGGGAGATCTCGATAAGAAGTACACATTTTTACTCTTTAAATGTTTTTGTGAATTTTATCATATGCAAATGTTTTTATGTTCGTCCAAGGTCTAATTACAAAACTTATTTTTCGATGACACAGACGTGGGGCCTTATCGACCACCTGGTACTTCTCCCATTCAGCGACGAGGAGAGGTGGCTCCAGTGCCATGATGGGACGTTGAAGATTACGAAGCAGTGGAACAAAACCTAGAGGGTTTGACAACAGACATTCCAGACATGCCTCTTGGAGAGGTTCCATGACGTTATCAATGTCATACGGTGGGAGTGTTAGAGTCCATTGGTCGACTGCTTCATAGGGTTTTTTGGGAAGTCGTGTGTTACTGTGAACGTCATCCATGACATCATTTTGTAGAAGCTAAGAGCTTCAGATTTTGAAATTTTGGTCCTCGGACAGAACTTTTTGTAAAAAACTTTTTGATCGTTATATATACATACGGTTTCTACCGGTTTATCTTGTGTTGTGTGAAAGTTGATGTGATTGATTTATAAATGACCCAAATGTTTGTCTAATACATAGTTAGATAATGCATCAGTTAATGTATTTAGACATCAAGGAATATGTTGATACTCAATATAATCAAAATAACGTTCCAAGAGGCGAATTCGTAAATACACCTGTAACAAAGTAGGACTTCAAATAGCATAGAAATTATTTAACTGTATTACTATGAGCTGCAAATCGAGTCGCACAACCAAGTGACGGATACCGAGTGAGATAGAATCAATCAAAAATTTGATAACGGTGCTATACTCTGCAATATTGTTGGTCACACGGCTAAGGCACACACCTCGTAAAGTGACAAGTTCGTTTGTAGGGGCATAAATTGCCCATGCAGTAGAAGCAAGGTTCTGAGTACTATAGCTAGCGCCATCAGCAAAGACAATGCAGGGTAGCGAAGACTCCGATATCTAGAAATCAAACACAACGTCACATAAGGGCAGAGACCAGATAACGACAAAAGCAAACTACAGTAACACACAAGAAGTATGATACAATAAAAATACAAGTACTTGTGCACATGTGATCTTATGCATAGTACTTCTTCAAGTACAACCCATTTATGGGTTCACTCAGAGGGATACCATTATAATATACTAACTCATAGGCTCCTTTTTCCAAAACTTGTTTAACGATATAAGGACCTCGCCACATGGCCTTGAATTTTCTAGCTCCTAGCATATCTTGATCTTGTTCGTAGAGGAAAACCAGATCTCCTTCAGAGAAAATGTGAGGCTTGACATGTTTGTCGTATTGGGCCTTGACACATTTTTTCTGGGCTTCTATGACTAGGGTAGCATCGCGTCGGGTTTCGTCTAATCGCATAATATACAATAGACATTCTTCCTCAGAAGAAGGGTTTGGTAGGAGTTCAACAACTAGTTTTAAAGAGGGTATCTCGCACTCAATCGGGAGAATGGATTCCAAACCATAGACTAAATGGAAATGTGTAAACCCAGTAGTGGACTTAACGGATGTCCGGTAAGCCCACAATGCTGAAAACACCATTGTGTGCCAACTTTTTTTGTGAATCCCTATCAGTCGTCGGAGCATAGTTATGAGAACTTTGTTAATCGCTTCGACTTGGCCGTTGGCTTGTGGGTAATAGGGCGTTGAGTTTTCATGGAAAAGACCCAACTTTTCAGTGAGTTCGGACATCATGAAGTTTCTAAAGTGGCTACTGTGATCAGTGATGATAGCCTGGCGAGCACCAAAATGAGCTATGATGTGATTAAAAATAAATAATGGTGCGCTCTTTCCAGTATTGTCAAATGTCAGCATCGCCTCGGCCCATTTTGTAAAATAATCCATGGCTACAATAATGTATCCATGCCTCTTGGCCGAGTGGGGGTGACATGTCATGAAATCAATGACCCATTTCAAAAAGGGACCAACGGAGACCACAGGGTGAAGAGGAGCGGGATGTGACCGTATCTTATGATTATAGGTCTGGCAAGCATGGAATTTTTGGACGGCGATTATGCAATCATTAAATAAAGAAGGCCAAAAATACCCCGCGCGTAAGATCTTCTGGGAAGTAGCATACTCGGACATATGACCACCACAGGCTCCAGAATGGCAGTCATTTAAGGCTTTCTTAGCTTCGTCGAACGTGAGGCAACGTCGAAAAAATGAGTCAATCCCCCGACGATAAAGAGTGTCCCCGAGGATAATATATTGACGGGCTTGGTAGCGTATTTGACGCCAATCAGTACTGGACAAATTGGGCCGGAAAGTCTGGCTTTGGAGATATATGATGATATCGCCATACCAAAGATCATTGGAACTAATGAGGAAAAGGGATTCATCAGGTAATGAATCAGCTGCTACATTTTCCGTTTGAGAGTAGGGAAAGTCGCATATCAACTCGGAAAACACTAAGGTATTCTTAGACTTGGCTCATTCGAATTCCAAGTCAAACTCTTGGAGTATCACAATCCATTTGGAGTATTTGCCCCCTATCAATTGACGTGTGAGAATGTGTTGCATAGGGTTGCAGTTAGAAATCACTGTAGTCTTGCGAGAGAGGATATAGTGCCGGAAGCATTGGACTGCTTGGATGGCTGCCAAGGCCAGTTTTTTGACATGTAGATACTTGGTTTCGGTAGGTGTTAGACTTTGATTCAAGTAATAGATAACATGTTCGTCATGAGAATCATCCTTTTGGACGAGAACCATAGCGATGGTGTAATCCAAGGCTGCGAGGTAGAGGAAATAATCACGACTGTAATCAGGGGGAAAGAGAAGTGGAGCACGTGTCAGGGATAGCTTCAAATCTTCAAAGGATTTGTTTGCGATGGTGTCCCATACGAACTCAGACCCCTTTTTGAGGAGTCGCGTAAATCCATGAGTTATCTCGACGTAGTTTGGGATGAAACGACGAAGAAAGTTTGATTTCCTTTGCAAACTTTGTAACTGGAAAAGTGTAGAAGGATGAGGGAGATTAAGGATCGCCTTGACCTTTAAAGGATCTACCCTGATCCCTTGATGTGAAACAATAAATCCTAGAAGTTGGTTGGATTCCATGCAGAAAACGCACTTATGAGGATTCAAGCGTATATGGTAAAACCGACAGTGGACGAAAATGGCTTGGAGGTGGATGGGATGATCGACTCGATGCATGGAATGAGCAGGTAAGTCATCTAGATATGGTTTCACTATGTGCTTGATATCATGGAAGGCATAATACATAGCGCGTTGAAAAGTTGTGCCAGCGTTCTTGAGACCGAAAGGGAGTTTCCGATAGGCAAAAGTGCCCCAAGGAAAAATAAAAGCAGTCTTGTGTTGGTCCTCGGGAACAATATTGATTTGATTATATCCAGAGAAACCATCCATCAGAGAGAATATTTCGCTTCCAGCACAATCGTTGACAATATGATCGACGAAGGGGGTAGGAAAGTTGTCCTTAGGACAATATTTGTTGATATCCCTATAATCAACGCATACGCGGATTTTGCCTTGTTTCTTGTTGATTGGGACAAGATTGGAAACCCAGTCAGTGAGGGCCACCGGGTAAATAAAGATGACTTTTAGAAGTTTCTTGACTTCAAGCTTGATAGCAGCCACTTTACATGGGTGAACTAGACGAAGGCGTTGCTAGATGGGTTTAGCATCTGGGTATGTCTTGATCTCATGTATCACAATGTCGAGGTCGATACTCGACATTTATTCGTAGCTCCAAGCGAAGAAGTCGTGAAACTCTTTGAAAAGTGACGTGTAGGTGACGATTTCATCAGGGGAACACGAAGCTCCTATATGCACATTTTCGACAATTCCAGGTTTGATGGATATGTCAAGGGGAATAGTGGATGAGATATTGCTTAAGTTCCCTTCGGAAAATACATCATGTGTGGACTCGGGAATGGTTGAAATGATGAAAACGGTCGATGGGGTCGAGATCCATTGGTAGTTCTCGATGGTATGTTGCTCTAGGAAGAGGATGGAACGGTGATGTCCATCGTCCCAAGGGGTGTCTTCCATGACAGACATGATCATATTGTCTGTGGGAAAAATGACACGGAAAGGATCTGGAGATAACTCACCAAGAGAATGGGTAGAAGGGGTTGCCGATTGAATGGCCTAATAGGCAGATTCGACCGGACTTAATGGCATTGCATCACTGTAATAAAGATGATCGCCAGGGTTAGGTACCAGCCATGGGTCGTAAGACGCAGGGGTTTCGTGAATTGAGGTGGAGATCATGTTAAGTGAAGTGACAGACGAGTGTGTAACATCGGGCAGTAGAATGGGGAAAGTGTCGATTAACAAGGAGTCTTTGAGAAGACCTACACCGACGTTCTCGTAACCCGGTGGGGTTTTAGTGATGAACGGTATGTTTCCAGTACGTGTATCCGAGTTAAAGAAGGCTAATTGGTCGACGGTGATGACCTTTCCTTGATGTGGGAAACGTACAACACAAAAAAGAGTCGACACAAGTGCGCGCATGGAATCGATCCAGCTACATCCAAGCAGAAGATTGTAATCGAGAGGAGCGTCAAAGACTTCCACTTCGAATTGGACCGTTTTTCCTTCTAGCATGATGGCCAACAAAGGAAGAACACCGTAGGGCTTAAAATCTGAGCCATTGGAGGCTTTGAGAGTGTTATAGGATTCAGTCAAAGAGGGAGAGCCGATGGCTTTCCAACAGGTAACCGACATGACACATGTCGAGGCACCCTCATCAATAATGGTTCGACAAATGTTTTTTTCGAAGACAATCACTTGGATTTGGAATGCGAGTTGAGGGGGTAACCTTGGAATGTGATCTTCTAAGTCAAAAATTATTAAATTCGTGTCCGTCGGGTCGATTCTATCGATAGCTTTCAACAGTGCCTTCCGTTGTGTGGGACAACTTTGAAGGACTTCAAGGGCTGACATCGTAGAAGGTGCTTGGGCCAGATCTTCAACAATGTTGTAGTTCTAGGCAGCACGAGCATGAGTATTGAAAGTTGATTTTTGAATGACGCCCTTTGGAGGGGGTCGAAGAAATGCTTCAAGGCTCGGTCATTCGAGATGAAGAGGACCGTTGGTAGGTGGAGTCGTAGGAGAGGGTTTTACCAATCAAGGAGGTAGATCATCAACCTTCCCTTTAGAGGGAGAATAATCTTTGGCTCGAGTGGTGAGTGCAATGTCATTCTTCTTTGAATCGCCAGTACACATCAATACATAGGACGTAGTAGAAGGGGAAGGTTGGTCATGAATTACCAACTGGGCCTGTTGTTGAGAGGGGAAGGGTTGGGACAGAACGGCCGGAGCAGGTGGTTTCGGGGCTCCTTGAAGGAACTTAGTAACTTCGGTGCATCATGGACAATCCTTCATGTAGTGATCATCACCACAGATAAGACAAGGGTATCGGGGTTTGCACTTATCCCTATCGTCAACAGGTGGAGTTTTGGTTCTCTCTACTTGAGAAGTATTTTTGTCCTCCTTATTCTTACCCTTTCCCTTTATGGATTTGTTTTTACCGACTGGGGTAGATTGGACAGCATTTAACTCAGAAGTCTTGCCAGTGGGAGGGGTAGGAGACAGAGCATTTTGAACATTAGAAGACGCGGGTTTGGGGTTGGTGCTTGAGGCGGAATGTGGTGGGGCATGGCAAGTGCCAATCACACCATCGACTTCATGAGAGGCAGCTGGAGTAGTTGAAGTGGCGGAAGTGGAAGAACGAGGTGCATCAGGGAGTAAGTCGTAAAGAGTACCCTTTTGTGAGTAAATGAGGTCGAGGTATTGAGCACGACTTATGGCTTGTTCTTCCATGACAAATCCACCCATGGAAATATTACGAATGATGTCACTCACAAATGATTTTGTGAACCACTCTTCCAGCAACTGATCAGGAAGTTTGAGTTTGATGAGACGCCATCTCTATCACCACTCATGAATGTGATCGGATATATGAGTGGCTTTGTTTTGTTTGAAAGAACTCAGAATATCGGTCCCTATTTCATAATGGATCGGTAACTGGTAGTGGGTGAGGAAGGCCATATCTAGGGTGTTGAATTCGGCGAAGAAACCTCGTGGTAATTCTATATACCACTTCGCGGAAGAACCTGTGAGAGTTCTTTGAAAAAGACGTAATCAGATAGAGTCATCCATCAAGGAGTTGGATGAGCACCAGAGATGAAAAGTCATGACATGATTGTTGAGGTCCTCTCCTGCCGTGCCATTGAATTTAGGGATGTCAGAGGGTAGCTTGGTTGGTATAGAAAGACAATGGGGAGAGTGGCGGATTGGATCATTTAAAATCCTTGACAGATCTGGGAGGTCCAAAGTGGCCAAGAAGGGTAACTGTCTGTTCACATGCGGGTACTGGTGGCTCTGGGGAGGGAGTCCCATTGGAAAACTAGCGGGACCATAAGCAGTCTGCATATAATGCGAATACCCAGGTAGATTCGGTGGTTGTTGTGGAGGAAAGTAACTCATGGGGTTGTATCCTTGTATAGGGACGTGAGTTTGAGCATTCGAGCCCCAAATAGGATTGGACGTACCTGGATATGGTTGGCCTATACTAGGGGGTATAATGGATGTAGCTAGAAGTTGTTGCCCCCCAGTTGATTGAGGATTATGTTGTATCAGATGGTTCCAATACTGGGCCAAGGATGGACGTATGTTTTGTCCGTAGGGTGGGGTCGGTGGGGGTTGTCCTCCAATCGGGGGTTGTGTTCCAATTGGGGGTTGTGTTCCAATTGGGATTTGCGTTCCAATGGGAATTTTCCCTACAAAGAGGGGTTGAGTCCAACCTCCTTGGTGAAATTGTCCACCAACAGGAATCTGGTAATTTGGTGTGAACGACGGAATAGTGCCACTAGGATTAATGTTGCCAGTAGAGGATGAGAAAGGTCCTCCGAAAGGGGGTTGAGGAAGCATCGAAATAAATCCAGGAGGAGAGTGGCCAGAAGAAGAGGGACCACCAGGAGTTCCGGATGGGGTTTGCGTAGGAGTGGGAATAGAAGCATTCAACGCACGGTATCCAGGTGGAAGTGTCGGGGTGACACTGGGCGAGAGTAGTGTGTCGATGGGGGCTTGACTAGCCACTGTAATCCCAGTGTGAATACTCGTAGTGTCTGTGTAATGGACCATTTCTATAGGGACGGTCAAGATGTGGTTAGATCATGGAGCGTCTATACCGGGAAAATAATAAGCAGTAGTAAAATGTACTATGTCTGGGTCAGAGGTTTCGGGGAACACAGGTGAGACGGTGATTTCAACACCTGATCCTGCACCAAATATATCCCATCTAAAAACTCCAGCAGACCAAAAAGGATCTTGGCCCTCAGGTCCTGGAAAGGGTCCAATCGGTGATCCAGAAGACAACACAACTAAGTCTCCGGAAGAATTCACTCGCATAATACATCTCTCAGAATTGGGGTGAAGTCAAAAGTCCTCTCGAGTATTGGTAATTCGGAAATTTTCTAGAGAGTCAGTTCTTTCTACTTGTGGAGTGGTAACGTCTTGGACTTTACTCTATTGAGGAGAGCCCTCAGGTGAGCTTGTAGGCAGGGGTTGAGAACCTTCCAGATTTTCTGGAGGTAAGTCTTGCATTCTACGTGAACAACGTGGAGGGTCTATTGTGAACGAGTTACAAACCTACGAAGAAAGTCTTATGGTCAACTTGGGTAAACGAACAACATGCGCTAGTAAACAAAATCTAGGAAACAATACCAAGCAAACAAGACCTTCTAATTCCGAAGTCACTAATTGGTGATGAAATCCAATGTTGCAACAATGAGACGAGAAGAGGCTGGGCTAGGGTGGAAAAGTTACGCTAACGACCTGCTTAATGGACATACACCCTGGTGTAAGCTCCCACATATAATCATGGGTATACCCTCCAAGGAGCCCGAGTGAGTTTGGCCAATGCCGATTCCAAGTACCGTGAAGACTTGCCCCTTCACAGTCACCTTGTGTAAGACCCTAAGAATATAGGCCACTAAGTTTACCACCGACAACAATAAATCTTGGGGGAACAGTCGACAGTCCAATCCATACGCAAGGGCAGGGTATCTATCCAGAAATCAACTCGAGAGGCTTCCACTCATCATTGTGGGTATACCTCCAAGTGACCCCTGTAATACGTGCAATCTCTACACTGATATCAACAAAGCAGGGTGAGTAACTCTGTCAATATCAATGTGACCTTGGGTTTGACCCTTGTGTGAGAAGGGCTTCCCAGGACAAAGTGTTGTAAATGGAATTTGACACTCCTTAACACAAGATGCTATTGTGTGTTTTGTGCTTTGGAGAGTGTATCTCTCTGCCTATTCCAAAGTGCTAGCCTAGCTAATTGTTGGTGTAATAGAGCCCTAGAAAAGAGTTATTAGTTAAATTTTAAAATTGTGCAATGTTATTAAGGGTTGTTGTTACTCAAAGGAAACGGAGATGAAATTGATGTCGTGTAAGACTCTGACCCAACAATGCATAGATAGGAATGAAATATATCAATTTTCATTCGATGAATCCTATGTACGAGAGGGAAAGAGAAGTTTTCCGGAAGAATTTTGAACTACGATACACAATTTTCTTTAAAATGCAATCTCGACGAATCACGCAATAATGAAAACTCTTTATTTGTTAATTTTCAACAATTTCAACAATTGATTTTCAATATTTTCAAAAAGAAAAATTCTTTTAAAAGAAAAATGTTTTTTACTTTTCAAAAAGGATCTACACCATGGTGGTGAGAGTAAGGAAAACCAATAACTAATGGAAAAGCAATAAACAAAAACCCAAACCAATCTTTCAATGGAAACAAAAACGACAAGCAGACAAAAACTAGTCTTTTCTATTGCAAGAGAATAATGATCTTCTAAATAATGAGAAAATGAGAAACACAAAGAATCCCAACTTTCAAACCGATTACTGGCTCCTAACCAAACAAGTATTTAGATTCCAGGATCAGAGAGTATATCTTTGCTAAGACAAGTCAAGAGATGAGAGTTGAGAAAAATATGGACAGGAAGAGCCTTTGATCTCCGAAGACTGATCGTGCACAAAATCTAAAGTCAAGAAGACATCAATCAGTGGTCCAAGAAGTTATTTTCAAACACCTATACTGATCTGGGCATCTGAACATGCAAAAACCTTAAATCCAAAAATTTTAAAAGAGGGTTCGTAGGCTATCAGTATTACACAGTGCGAGAATGGATCATTCTCGCAGGCTACCTTTGAGCAGGGTGCGAGAACCTCACACTGGACTTAAAAGAAGAGTGTGAACTCAAGGTGTTCTCGCAGGCCACTGTGGGGTTCAGTGCGAGAAAGCCTGAAACTAGGCAAAATTTTGGAAAAAGACAAAACTTTTGAAGGGACTTTTGGACCCAGGGAGTCTATCAGGGTGTCCCGAAGACTCAGAGATTGATAGAAATGAAGAAAGGTAAGGCAAGAGCAAATGGCCAAGGAAAAACACCAAAAAACATGAAGAAAAGGGTTCCCTCCCCAGTGGAGTCGCCAATTTTGTTATCAGACTAATCGGTAGGTGCAGACACTAACAGATCTCCCTAGATCCACCTGGATCTAGAACAAAATAGGACAGGACATGACTCTTTCCTTAAGTTATGAGCATTGAATTAACTAGTAAGGAGGAACAAGTGACATACCTTTGTATCGCTTCCTAGGGTCTCTTTTTCTCCTGCTTTGCTCCAGTGCTCTCGTGAGGTCAATACCAAGACAACACAAACCAACCAAAATGAAGATAGAAAAATATATTCAATTGTCAACTTATGTGTATGATCAAGGAATTACACAATAAAGTAAGAATGACTATATGGGAAAGGGACATGTTGTTGTATCATATTAATAGAAAATAGAAGATACAACATGATCGCCTTGATGTCGTAAGCTTCCTTTCGGTGGCTCTTGGTTCCAACACACACACTTTCTTGATCCTTGCATGAAGAAGATCCAATTCCTCTTGATAGACTTGCTAGAGTCTCCAAGCTCCTGTTCAAGTTGGGTTCTTCACACAATTCCTTCACCAATTCTTCAATTAATCTTGCTTAACCTTTTCCATGAGAATCCTATCAATATATAGGAGAGGATGACATGGTTACATGGATGAGAATGATCCCACCAAATCAGGAAAACTAGTAAAATGATAACCATTAGAATGCCAACCCATTCTCTAGAAGATTCCCTTCTAGAACCCTCAAGACTTCTTCCTTTTTCCAATATTGAGAACAAGTTCGCACCCTAGGTATAGAGCACAGTGCGAGAAGTTCGCACCCTAGTTGAAGGTGGCCTCCGAGAATGGGTCATTCTCGCACCCTAGGCTGTAAGCAGCCTGCGAACTCTCTTCAGAAATATGTTTTCTGGAAAGAGATGAATGTCACTTTTCTCAGGAGAAAGTTCTTTTTGGGAGCCTGAGTACACCATTATCAATACACCATCAAGATGACCAAAATCATGGGTAACAGGGAGTGAACCATCAGCCCGTGGTACCCCTGAAATCATATTTCCCTGCAGACCCAAGTTGAACTGAGCTCGCATCTGATAAAGGAACGCACGTTCAGTCTGACAAAAGAAGTCACCGACACTAAGCTTTGATTGTAGTGATTAGATCACACTCCTGATTGTCGAGGATTGTTCTGAGTATAATTAGATAGTTTTTATATTTTGTTATGGTCATGAACTGGTTGAGAAAAGATCCCTAATTTGTAATTTTTTGATCCCAGAACTGTTCTCTAGTTATGTATT
Source organism: Picea sitchensis (assembly GCA_010110895.2). Lineage (NCBI taxonomy): Eukaryota > Viridiplantae > Streptophyta > Pinopsida > Pinales > Pinaceae > Picea > Picea sitchensis. The sequence continues at coordinate 65,475 of SNQJ01S0021585.1, forward strand.
GGATTTGAGACTTTCAGATTAATAGAATTCAACCTCTTTTCAACTCTTTGTAAAAAATGTGCTAAAACACTCGGGCATGGAGGTTTGATTGCAACGGTATCGTGACCAGTTTTAGTCAGCTTCCTTATGATCTTTTCCCCTCTTACAGTGAATGGCTCAGGCATGGAGGATCTAGTTGAGTTTTTGTAGCTGCATGGTGATGTAGTTTTGATCATTGTGTTGTTGTGACTGTGTTGTTTGGACATATTTCAGTGTCTGAAGCTTGAGCTTAAGAGTTATCTTGAGTTTGAGTTTTTCTTCTCCAAGATGATTGAAGGGATGATGCCCATAACATTCTTGTCCACCTTTCTTACTAATTCTTCCCTCTTCTCACACTTAAACTCAATTCACTGATTGAAGTTAGTTGTGGCCCTTACTTCCCTGTACATTTCTTGTCCAGTTCTTTGTTGAACATCATTCATATATTGATTTTTTTCCTTTGAACTCCACTCATATAAACCAAACATCCACTAAAAACTCTGATGGGTGTTGGGCTCATCTGTCCACAATCTGAGGGTGACTATCAATGCTAACAGATTCAAGGAAGGTGAATTTCTTGGGCTTATTCAAAGATCTGGTGGTATCTTTGTCTCAAATTCCAACAAAAAATATGGTCATGGATGTGGTGGTTGTTGATATCCCTCCTAAATTTGGTATGTTGTTATCTATGTCATGGGCTGCAAAGTTGAAAGGCACTTTTCAAATGGATATGTCATATGCCACTATCCCTATCTTTGCTCAATATAGAAGGTTGTTCAGGGAAGTATTTCTCAAGTACATGGTCAGTTACAAAGCCCATCCAAAAAAAATTCCCATTTACTCTGTGGAGACTGAGATTGGTCCTTCCATTTTATTTAATGACTAAAATTTTGAAGAGAAAGTGTCAGAGATTGATATGGTTTCCAAAGACCAATCTGATCAACAAAATGAGGAAAGTTCAGAGCAACAAAATGATGCAGAAAATCGGATGTGGAATATGAGCTTCGATGGAGCTGTTAGTAGAGAAGGAGCAGGGTCTAGTGTGTGGATTAACCTCCCCAAAAGAAGTACAAAATTGTGTTCTTATAAGCTCACTTTCGATTGCAAAAACAACAAGGATGAATATGAGGAATTAGTGTTGGGATTGAAGACTTCGAAAGAAATGGGTGCTGAGAGAGTAGATGTACATGGATATTATAAGATGATTATCAATCATATAAAGGGTATATACCAAGCAAAGAATCCTACGATGATGGCCTATAGAAATATAGTGCTTGATCTTCTTGAGAAATTTACAGAGTATAATCTTTTAGTGATTCCAAGAGGGAAAAATCAGATTGCTGATGCCCTAGATACTTCAGCCTCAGTCTTCAAAATATAAATTTTCCCTAACAAAAAATATGAGATTGAGGTCAAGCACATGCCAACAGTACCAAATAATATTAATTACTGGCAAGTTTTTGAAGATGATAAACAAATAGAAAGTTTTCTCAAGATGGAGGATGAATTTGAAAATTTGAATATATATGAGGAATATTGTGGTGAAGAAGAAGATGCAGTTGTGTTCACAAATGATGGTTACTCAAGAATCAAATTGTTGGTAAAGATATAATGAAATTAAAAAAAAACATCTTTCCCAAATGCTTGGTCCCATTAGAGAAACTCTTTGACAATAATGATGTGGCTAGAAGTCCTAAAATTACTATAAATGATGGAGATGTTGAAGATTGCAACATTGGGACTCAGAAAGATCCTGAGATCATTAAGTTGTCCAATACACTTAGCCCAGAGGTCAAGCAAAGGTAAATCAATTTAATGAAAGAATTGACTGATGTTTTTTCCCAGAGTTATGAATATCTGAAAGTTTATGATACCAAGGTGATTCAGCATGTGATTCCAATCAAAGAGGATCATAAAAATTTCAAACAGAAATTAAGAAGAATCAATCCTTTGTTTTTTCCCTTAATTGAGAAAGAGATAAAGAAGTTGTTTGAGTCCAAGATCATAGTGTCTCTGAAATTTTCTAAATGGGTGGGAAATCTGGTACTTGTTAGAAAGAAGAGTGGAGAGATCAAATTATGTGTATACTTTAGAAATTTGAACATAGTATCCCTCAAGGTCAATTACCCACTGCCTAAGATGGATCAAATTCTAGAGAAAGTGGTTGGTTCTAAGAAAATGTCAATGTTGGATGGTTTCTTTGGGTACAATCAAATCATGGTACACCCTGATGATCAGGAAAAGACATCTTTTACAACACCATGGGGCACATTCATGTATGGTACGATGCCTTTTGGGCTCATGAATGAAGGATGAACATTTCAAAGGGATATGGATATAGCTTTTTCTGAAGAGAAAGAATTTTTTTATTTATTTACTTAGATGATATCAGTGTCTATTCAGATTCTGATGAAGAACATCTTAAACATATAAGAAGGGATTTTCAAAAATGTAGGAAGTTTGGCATTTCATTGAACCCCAAAAATTCTAATTTTGGCATGGAAGAGGGGAAGTAACTTGGGCACATTATTTCAAAGGAGGGAATAAAGATAGATCTCAACAGATTTGAGGGAATCCTAAAAATTGGCACACCCAGAAGCCAAAAAGAAGTGCAATCTTTCCTGGGGAAAGTGAATTTTCTGAGAAGATTCATCCCTAACCTAGATGAAATCATAAATCATATCACTAAAATGCTCAAGAAAGGAAGTGAGATAAGTGAACACCTGAAGCCAGAAAATCCTTTGAAGATATTAAAGTGGAATTGACCAAAGCCCTAGTGCTCACCAATCCTAATTATGAAAAAGACTTTATATTGTTTTATTTTTCCTCAGAGCACACCATTGTTGGTGTTTTATTACAAAAAGGTGAACATAATTTTGAGAGGCCTATAACATACTATAGCAGGACATTGAGGGATTCCCCATTGAAGTATGATATCATGGAAAAGCAGGCATATGCACTAGTCAAGGACCTAAAGAAGCTTAGAGTTTATATTTTGCATTCTCATACCACTTCCTATGTGCCCAACAGTTTTGTGAAGGACATTTTAACTCAGCGTGATCCCGAGGGAAGAAAGGGCAATTGGATAGTTGTGTTTTTGGAGTATGACCTTGATATCAAACCTACAAAGTTGATCAAAGGGAAAGGACTTGCCAAGATGATAGAACAGACAAAATGTGAGCTCTTGGGAATTAATTTCATTGTTGATTTGTCAGCAGATTCAAAAGAAGAAAAGGTCCCTCAGGTATCCCAAAAATTCCTTAACTCCCCATGGTATGCTGAAATTATTTATGTGTTGAGAGATTTGGAGGCTCCTTCTGAATTGAGTAAAACCGAGGCCATGTTTTTAAAGATAAAAGTAGAAACATTTTGTATTGTAAATTAATCTTTGTATTGGAAGGATCTAGGAGGAATCTTGTTGAGTTGCTTGCTGGAGAGAGAAGTATAAAATACCATCAGAGAGTTTCATAAAGGTGACTGAGGAGGGAACCATTATTGGAAAACTACTATGCACAAGATACTGAAAGCTGGGTTTTATTGGCCTAGAATTTTTTCTGATGTTTACAAAGAAGTTTCAAGCTATCACGAATGCCAAAATTTTGATGGAAAGAGAAAATTGCATCCTTTTCCCCTGAATTATATCTCTATTGAAGTTCATTTTAGACAATGGGGCCTTAATTTCATAGGAGAAATTCACCCACAATCTTCAGCTCAACACAAGTGGTTACTGACAACCACATATTATTTCAACAAGTGGATTAAAGAAATTCCCACCGAGCAAGCCACAAATATTGTTATCATTTAGTTTTTGGAGAATAATATTTTGTCTAGGTTTGTTTGTCGAACCAAAATCATTACAGACAATGCAAAATCATTTAAGTCCAAAAAGATGGAAAAATTTTGCAGTGAGTACAATATAACTCTTAGCCATTCCACATCTTATTACCCTCAACGTAATGGGTTGGTCGAATCATCCAATAAAAGATTGACCAGAATTGTTAGGAAGCTGTTGCAAGATAACAAAAAGGCATGGAAAAAGAAGCTCATCCATGCATTATGGGCTGACATGATCACTACTAAAAGGTCTATTTCCACATCACCCTTCCAGATTGTGTGCGGCACAAAGGAGATCTTTCCTACTTCATTAGGATTGTCAGTGATGACATTGTTATAGGAGCAAGATGTTGAACCAAATGACACCCAAAGGAGAACATATGAAAAAATAAATGTCCAACAAATAAGAGAGAAAGCCTTCAACAACTCTCAATTGCACCAAGATAGGATTAAAAAGGATTTTGACAGGCATTCTAAGGAATATGATTTCAATGTAGGGGATTTGGTGTTGACATGGGATGCTAGGAATGAAGAAAGAGGAAAACATGAGAAATTTGACCATCTGTGGCTTGGACCTTTCAAAATTGTGGCATACCATGGAAATAATGCCTATCTTCTATAGGAACACAATGGTTATATTGTTGGTGGAGGACAATGAATGGAAGGTTTCTCAATCATTATCTCGCTTAAAGGAATTTTCACCCTTTCCATTCATTGTATATAACCATTTTTGTTTTGTTGAATCAATCAAAATCAATTTAGCAGAAATTGAATCTCGAAGCGAAGGCCCTAAGTTATGCTGAGTATAATTTGAGTTTTGTTAATAAGATGTTGATTGATTTAGTTGCATGAGTAAAATAAAGCCTAATGGGTAGGCACTTGGTATTTCGTCCTTTGCTACCTCGTTGGGAGGATATCGAGGTAGTGGGAGAAGAGTCAGGGGGTGCATTGTATTGAAGACTGCGCGTTTGTAGAAGAACTTATTCCTTGCTAGTGAGGAGGATAATGCGATCTGTAGGAGTGCCTAGGTTTGGATACTTTCCCATCTATGGTGGTGTAGGATGCATCTCTCGTTGGGTGTTCATCACCCCTTGGTGTGGAATGGGGCTTTGCAGCATGTCTGGGGGTGGTTGCTGCACATATTGTTGTGGGGCCTACTGAGGGGCAAGCGGTGCTTGGGGACATGGTCCATTTTCAGATTCTTTCATCCATTTAAAGTCAACGATTTGAGGGAAATGGTGGGTATAATGGCCATACTCACCGCAAAGGGAACAAGGGAAGTTTTTTCGAAGATTGTTGTTATTCTTCCCTTGGCGTTTGTTATTATTTCCCCCATGGGGGTTCTGGTTCCCCTAATTTGGGTTGCCCCCAATAGGTTGGTTATGTCGGGGGTGATTCCCTCCTGGTCTTGGAGTATTATTGTTTCGTTTTTTTCCTTTCTTTTTGGCATTATTCAACTGAAAGGTTGGATTTGTCATATTTAGGTGTTCAAAATTTTGATATTGTTGAATGGGAGAGGGTTGAAAAAAATTAACCCCAGCGTGTGGGTGTCCTTGTGGTGGAGCCATGGGCTGTGGGGGGGGTAGGAAATAAAAAGTTTAAATTATTTTGTGGCAGTGATCTATAGGGTACATAGGAAGACTTAACACTTTCACTAGTGCTTAGGGTGTAAGATGAGGTAGAGGGGGTACCAAAACTTGGTTGAATAGTTGGGTGCATTGTGGGTGCCGGAGGGGGACCACTTATGGGTGAAGGAAGGGAAACATGGTATGGTTGTTGATAAGGGGAAGGAGGATAATAAGGGGGTCCTCCATATACCAGTAGATATTGTGGTGGTCCATACATAGGTGGTTGTTGGGGGTGTGGATTGTGGTGTGTTGTGGTACCAATCAATCCATCCATGGAGTGAGACGTCCTAGGTTTTTCCTAGCCAAATGGCATGGGTCTCAGGGCATCAGGTAGTACCATATATAAGTATCTTGACTCTGAATAAATGAGTTCTAACTGTTGGTCCTTGTCGATGGCGTCTTCTTCAGATTGGGGGAAGGTGGCAGCCACATCCTTGGAAAGGAGGGAAACAAGTGATTTTAGAAACCAATTGAGGAATTGTTGCTTGGTGGCTTCATCTTTTCATAAACTACGTTGCCGAAGCCATCATTTATTTTAGTATTAAAAGGGAATTTATGATTAAATATTAGAAAATTGACATGTTTTCATATATATCTCAAAAATGTGTGAGCTTTATCATGTGTAGGAATATGTGAAGGATTAATTCAAAAAGACTTATCGAATACTTCCTCCACCATTTCAATATTTGAGGAGATAATTCAAGCCTATTCCAAGGAGAAGATCATGGATATTTGGTTGTCATATCTTATCTAAGATATATGAGAGATATGTGTGAGGATTTGAAGGGATTATATTTTGTAATAATGGGAAATGGGTTGAGAGAAAAGTGGATCTGTAATTATGAGATGTTTATCTGCTTTTCAAAGATCTCATGTATAAAAGAGAGTGCCCTCTCTTCATGAGGGGGAAGGGAGAAGTATTATTATGTAGATTAAGAAGAGAATTGTTATAATGTATATTGAAGAGAATTGTTATGATGTAGATTTGATTAACAAAGAGACTCTTTTTGTAAACCTACTTGTTGGAGATTAATGCAAGTATGGATTCAGTGATTTTGTCTCTCTTAGAAGTTAGCATCTGGTGATATAAATATTCCATGTTGGCATCAGCAAGGGCCACCAATCTAGCTTGGTATGATTATTGTAAATTGTTAGTGTATATTTTCATTCCATGTATTTGTTATTTTGATTTCATGTTATTTTGTTTAATTTCACTATTCAAATTTGTTGCAAAGTGTGCTAATGCAGGAACAGTTGGATCTCCATATTTCACCATACATGAGCTTTAATGGAACATCCTACATGTTAGTTTAATTGTTTTAGGAGATAGAATCAAAGTTCATCTTTTCCTTTCATGAGCCATCAATGAACATGTCCATCCTCTGAGCAAGAGCTTTTGCTTGTTTATGAGTTTTTCTTTCCAGCTTTCGAATTGTGTGAAGATTGTTATTTTTAAAAGTGTGTTGGTTTCTAAATGGCTTTATTATCTAACATATACTAAACAGACATAGGAACCTATCTGTTATCGACACATATAGTGCATCAACTCTACTGATTACGAATCCCGGTTGATAATTTATGTTTGGTAATATATTATGCATATAATTGCACCAACATTTTGGCGCTGTTGTCGGGGAGTTGTAAATGGTAATAGGTAGCATTTGAATTAGATTTCTTTAATGATTTTGGATAGGTTTTATGGATGAACTAAGGGCAAAGAGAATACGGTAAGACGAGAGGTAAGAACCTGCACATCCACTTTAGTGGGGTTGCTCCAAAGTTGGGTTGTCCTCTCCCTTTTATGCAAAAGTGTGTTTCTCCTCATTTTATGCAAAAGTCTGTTTTTATTTATGCAAATTTATTTTTTATTTATGATGAGCTAACTTGTTCGAATCGATAACCCAGTGACAACAGGGTCCCAGTAACACAAGGAGTTCAACTTTCGTGTGTTTTACAAATAGTTTTAATTTCTTAGTTTTAAATCTTTGATGATAAATCAATCTCCTTTTTCGATATGGTTTAACTATGAGTGTAAGCTTGGAACAACTCACTCAGATCCTTACAAAAGTTGAGATCTCCTCTTCTCACAAAGAGGAGATATTGACAGTAGCCGAGGGCTTAATTACTCCTCCAACAACAAACGATGAATCAACATATGAAGAAGCCTGCATATTCAATGACGAACAATTATGCGAGAAGGAGATTGAGGAGGATAACGAGGAGTTGCGACACGATTTGAGGAGTGAAAAATATGCCTATGAAAGAATTATCAAACGATGGTTTCAAGTAGGTACCAGGTTATATCCATTCAATTTTTCTTTTTATTTTGTTAATTTACAGTTTCAACCGTCAATTTCTCATGTTTACGTATATTTTCGATTGTCAATTGAGAAATTTAAAGAGGTCATATTTTTATTTATGTTACGTGCATGGTTACATTGGCTATTTGATTACACGTAACTAATCTCTAATTTTTAATTAGCATAGAATAGGTAGAATAAACTAATAAAAACAAACATACTTTTATTTTCAATTTTTGCTTAGAATAAGTATGCTCTCCTCCACTCTTAGTGGGATTGCGAGGATCAGAAAGTGTAGGATATCTCTAACATTTTCAGGAATGAATTAGTTGATGATTTGCAAACATACTTAATCAATTTTCATATTCAATTTGCAATTCATTTTGTCTCCATTTGCTAATAAATCTATTCTCTTTAATTGTATTTGAATTTGTCTTCTTTTAATTTTTTTTATTTTATAG
>SNQJ01S0021586.1:19998-73032 GCA_010110895.2 Picea sitchensis
TAGAAATTATTTAGTACCTTGGAGCTTGCATGCCTCAATGGCAAGTTTCCTCGCTTTCGACAGTGGGTTTACATCATTGACCCCTGATCGAGAGATTCCGTCGAATGTTCGACATCAAATCATTTATTCACATTCGATGGATTGTGCTATGGTACCTTGGGAGTCATTGACATCAATGGTGATTTCCCTCGCACTTGTTAACGGTTTCATCATTGACCGGTAATCAAGTGGTTTCTACCATGTTCGACTTCAACACATGTAATCACATGGATAGATTCGTACTTTGGGGGATGAGGTTGAAGACCCTAGACATTATATTTGTGATCCAGGTTGCGATGGAGTATGTATAGTTTGTGACACATAGATCCATTGTGTATGTTTCGTGGCTATGTCGTCTTGATTTGAAAATTTTCGCATAGATCCATAGTGTATTTCGGTGGCTATGCTATATTTTGACAGCATGGATCCACAGTGTATGATTGGTGGCCATGACCTATGTCTACAATGTCATCAGTCTGTGATCTGAGTATGGGAATGCCTACCTCAGAATTGATATATATGATACTTTGTCGATGCTTGAGTGTTTGCAGGTTTCTGATTAGATGTGCTCCTGGTTCTCGACACACACATGTAGCTTACAAAGTCTATCGACTATCACTAGTTCCAATCTCAGACTTTGGGGGGCATTCTGTTACCCATGATTTTGGTCATTGTGATGATGTATTAAGGATGGTGTACTCAGGCTCTTCATTAGAATCTTTTCCTAAGAAAAGTTACCTTCATCTTTCTCCAGAAATCACAGTTTTGAGGAAGGTTCGCAGGCTGTCTATATATTTTCCTATGAGAATGCATGATTCTCGCAGGCTAACTTAAGCCAGGGTGTGAGAATTTCGCACTGTGTCTAACTATTAGGGTGCGAACACTTTTTAAAGGAGGGAAAAGGATGAATTCTCGAAGCTTCTAGAAGGGAATCTTCTAGAAGGATGAGATGGCATTCCAATGATCATCAAGTACTGGCTTTCCTGATATCTTGGGATTATTCCTATCTAAGTAACTAATTCATTTCCTCCTATATATTGAGAGGATTCTCATGGAAAAGGTTAGAAGCAAACAAGGTTAAGAATATATTGGAGAATTTATGAATGATTGTGTGAAGGATTGATGCTACAACAGCTGAGAACTCTAGCAAGGTTATCAAAGGTGATTGATCTTCTTCATACAAGTGAGCAAGCGTGTGTGTCAGATATAGGAGCCATCGAAAGGAGGTTTGCAACATCAAGGCTTAGGTTGTAAGTCTTACTTTCTATAAATTTAATACAGTAATATCTCCCTTTCCCATAAAGCTAATGTCACTTTATTGCATAACTCCTTGATCATATGCATAGATTAACTATTGGATATATTAAGTTGTTTTCACTTCGATTGGTTTGAGTTGTCCTGGTCTGGACTGCACAAGAGCATTGGAGTGAAGCTGGTACAACAAAGACCCAAGGAAGCGATCATAAGGTAAGCTCATGATTCTTGCCTCCTAGTTCATTCAGTAGTCTAAATCTAGGGAAAGAGTATTATTCTGTCTTGATTTATTCTAAATCCAGGTGGATTTAGGGAGATCGGCTTGTGTCCGCACTTACGGATTTATCCTAAAACACCGTGAACCCTAATTCAAGAAGAGAAACCCCACACACTATCTCTTTTTTTCATAAATCTTAGTGTGATCTCCAGCCTGAGAAGTAACCCCCACACATTCATTCCTCACTACCCAAACTTTGTGTGTTATCTCCAACCCAAGGAGTAACTCCACGCATTAATTCCTCATTGCCCAAAGGCTTTGTGTTATCTCTATTTTGAGGAGTAACCCAACGAATGTAATCTTTATTGTCCCAGTGCTACATGTGAAACTTAGCTCATGGAAAAATCCATTCCACGTTTCACTTGTTGGTTGCAAAGCGTAAACCCTAACCCTAATGTGTAACACCTCATTATTCCACCTTCATTGTTGGAACATTTCCTCTACTGCTCACATGTATCAAAATCACATATGACGTTAAATATTATGCTAGCTAGGACAATAAACTTCCGCAAAATAATCGGTCCTCTCGAACATGCTTTCCATGGTTGGAGGAGGGGGATAATGACTTGAGTGGAGTTGTGTCTATTGGCAACAATTATTAGAGTGAGCGAACCAGATCTTGTAGCAACCACACATTTATATTATTTAAATGACATGTGGTAGAGAATACTATGAATGGTAGTGCTATCATTTATTATTGTTGGAGCATTCTGGTGATTATTTAATGTCTAAAGGTGTTATCACTATTGTGAGAGAAGGATGATTTTAAGGATGAAAATTTATTTTAAAATGTAGAAACCTTCCCTAATATTAGTAATCCTTCATATGCCAACTATAAATGCTTGTTGATATTTTTGTAAAAATATTCAAATTTCTAAGGATTTTATATAGTTTGTATAATTTTTTGGCGATTTTTAAGGTAAAATGATTTTATCCTATAGAATTTGGGTGAATGATTTTTAGAATAGCGAATCTTTTTTGGGAAAAACTGTGGAAAATTAGCCCATGAGCGAAATTTAGCCCCTAAAATCATCCATGTTGTGTGAGTAGCTCATCCTTGTTGTAAGTGATTCGACCTCTAAGTGATGAAGAGTTTATTATATATGTCATTGTATTGATAATGACTACCAATTGGAATGATGGATATATAAATATGTATTTGTTTTTTCCATTGGAGTATTAAAGGAGAGGTGTAGGTTAGTACTACACCGCCTTAATCATGGGGGTATCCCCAGATTCCAAACATGTCTAAAGGCTTGAAGGCATTGGAAACCCATGGTTGCAAAGTCATTGGAGATAAAGGAAGTCTTTGGCCAAACAAGGACTTTACTACCAGAGATTACCACTGATGATTGGTTTCTTGAAAGGACGGGCCAAGCACCAAACCACGAGCAAAGGATTGAGGCTGGGTAGTCTCGAGAAGACAAGGAACCCTATGCAAAAGATAGACAAAACTAATATAGCGTTCAAAAATCAAATTCCACACAAGTATCCATGTTGATGAAGTGAGTGGGATATGAGTCCCTTGATTACAGATCTGATGGTATCAGAACAATTGCATCCTTGACCAAGACACTGCTTCTGGAACACTGCTTCTGGAACCTTGAATGAAAGATTTTAGACTACAACATGGGAAAATCAAGTGGAGATAAGTTGTAATAATTGAGTGCCAACAATGTCAAGCTTCCAAAAGAGAACGAGAGCTTGAAGGTGTAGGTTAATATGTTTAATCATAGGATGGAAGAGATGGAAAAGCATGTGGATACCTCTTCCCAATTTCTTCCATTTCTCAAGAAGAAATTCAAAAAAGGATCAGAATCACTCATAGAAGTCATAATAGATTGCGACAAGTATAGAGTGCAGCTTGTGTACCTTAGTGAGAAGGTCAACCAGAAGGATAACTGGAAAAAGGATAGGTTTAGGAAAATGATGACACAACTGCAACAAGAGTTGGAAAAGAAGGAGAAGGCCTTGACAAGACTTCAAGAAGTTGTCCAAGAGCACAAAGAAGTGAGAAACCTTCCATTTCCACTGCAGATGCTAGTACTAGGACTGAGACCATCTTGGTAAGCTCATCTTCCATAGATGTCTCTCAAGAGAAGCTTGGAGAATTTGAGAGGCATATGAGGGGTATTAGCTTTAAGATTCTAAGGAAAATGGGATATGATGGACAAGGGCTAGGAATGAGGAAACAAAGTATATTGATCCCCATTGTAGCTATGCCAAGAGCCAAGCATGAAGGCTTGGGATTTGATGGAAGAAATGAAATTTCCAACACCATGAAGACCACTTTTGTGAAGGAAAAAGACATGTTGGAGTTGGTATTCTCATCAAGAGAAGGAGAAGCAACGGTAAATGAAGTTGGCATCTCACCACCACCTCATCCTTGTATTATATTGAAGGAGAGTGGAAATGAGGAGATATTGGATACTCAACCTAAACCTTCACTTAAAGACATCAACAAATGAATCAGCAAAAGTAAGAAGAAGAAGAAGAAGAATACCAGGAGATGTACATAAAACAAGAAATTTCTTGTGCATCATTGCTACAAGAAGAGAGACCATACCATATATTTTTTTCGGTATGCAGATACATGCTCACATTGTAGAAAGAAATTCCATTGTAAGGTAGCATGCTAGGATAAGTAAGCCATGTTTTGCAATCTTGATTTTTTTCAGGAGTTGAATGGCACGAAGGCATCTCCAATCAAACAGAATACACAGAGGCGTGTAGAGAGGAGGAGTAATTCAAGAAGTCCTTGTAGTATTAAAAAAAAAAAAACCACCACTTCAATTTGAGTGGTCACTAGGATGCAAAGTGTTGGAAACTTCATCCAGAGGTTCACCCCAAAAATTTCATAGTGAAGAGAAGGCTTTGGATACTAAAGACCATGGAAGATGGAGAGTGGCATGCCTCTCCAATCCAAGATGCAGAATTCATCCAAGGAGAGATAGCAACACAAGAAGTCTGCATCACCAACAAGATGGACAACATGTTGGTGACGAGGGTAGCCATAATATATTTCTTGTGTTAAATATTGGATCCAAAGAACCCCTTCTTGGATATATATCAGAGAGTGATGCATAGAGGTAAATGATGTTGGGGGTGTTTAGATAACTCTAGAAGTTCTTGCAAGCATTGAAGGTTTGTTTTCATGACAAGAAGCAACCGATCCTAGTAGAGGAATGCAACCACACTTGAGGAGAGGTCATGTGATGATAGTATGCTAGGATCACAATGAATAGACCAGCATTCAACTTGGATCTGTTGATAGTTGAGATGGATTGTCTCCCAGAAAGAGAGGGATATGCGAATGAGTGTTGATCCTATAGTTTGGATTCTGATATTCCTCAGAGCTGAGAGTCAGTGAGAATATTGATGCACTGTGGGAAAAAACGATCCAAAACCATAGCTGAGGACTAGAGCTAGTAACCAAAGAAATGAACCTAAGTTAGAGCTATATCCAAGAGCCGGCATCATAGCCACATTCTATAGAAGCATACAACACTAATTTACATTGGTTTCCTAGATATTTTGAAGACCAAAAATCCTCTCAATGGGGAGGTGTGATCTGAAATGGATCCATCCTAAAGAGTGGATAAGACTCAGTACCTGCAATGCAACATTGATAATCTATCGCATCTAAGAAATTCATGTAAAATAATGAAAGTTAACGTGGATAAGCCAAGAATGATGTAACTAAAAATTTAAAGAAAAATAATTTTAAAAAATGACAAGGAAATGAATAGGAGAGAAGGATAAGGAATGGGAAGTGAAGATCCATGGTTGTTTCCCTTCTCTTACCCTCTATCTCTCCCCATTTCTTCCCTCTCTCACACTCCCAAAGGGATTTTCTTTGGCCAAGGAGGAGAGCATTGTAACAACTTGTGAACTTGTAGAAAGAAGAATATTGAGCACCATTTGACTTTTTTTCCCATTTGGATTCTAAGATAAAAATTATATACATGGAAATTTGGCTTACTGTGTGAATTCAATGAGTTGTGTTATAATTTTGATGTTTGCTTCACTTCTAAAATAATGTGTGGATTTCCCTCTTCATATTCACACTACATTGTAATTTAAATTGATATGCTAATGGCATACATGGGTAGTTGAATGGTTTCCTCAGTTCAAACCATGAATCCACCTCTCCATAGCATATTGGTTGGTGCAATTGTTTAACAACTTCAGAAATCAGTTCCAAAGGATATGTCTTAGTTGAACCAATTGATATTTATCTCCTTTAACTAAAATTCATATTTTAGAATATGAAACATAACGTTCAGACACTCAAGGTTGTCCATCCTGAGATTAGAAATAAAAAGTATGGTGTGGATTAAAAATCAGTTTCCCCTAGTGTCATACCTAGTCCAGTTGCCATGTATTTTCTCCTTGGGCATGTCTAAGTTGTTGATGGTCATTTCTTTGTTTCCCACACATTTTTAGTTACTGCTAAACACTGAGAGAGGACCATATCTCAAGAAGAGAACCTTGCGATGTGTTCTTGTTGTCAAAACACATCCTGTGAACCCTAGCTTGAGAAGAAAAACCCCATGAATTATTCTTGATGGAAAAACATAGCTAGTGAACCCCAATTTGAGAAGAGAGACCCCATGCACTATATTTTTTGTATAACTCTTAGTGTAAAATATAGCTCGAGGAGTAATCCCCATGCATTCATTCCTCACTACCCAAACTCTTCTAGTTATCTCCATTCAAATGAGTAACTCCATGCATTCATTCCCGATTGCCCAAACGCTCTGTGTTATCTCTATATTGAGGAGTAACTCCACGCATGAAAGATTCACTATCCCAATGTTGTACGTGAACTTTATATCGTGGAAAAAACCATTCCATGTTTGATTTGTTGGTTGCAAAGAGTAAACCCTAACCCTAATGCATAGCACCTCATTATTCCACCTTCATCATTGGAACATTTCCTCTACTACCCACACATATCACAATTGCATATGACATTAAATCCTATGCTAACTAGGATAATAATGTTCCTGTAAAAGAACCAGTCATCTCTAACATGATTTCCATGATTGGAGGAGGGGATGAATGAGTTGAGTGGAGTTGTGTATATTGGAAACAATTATTAGAGTGAGAAAACTAGATCATGTAGAAAACACACATTTATATTATTTAAATGACATGTGGTAGAGAAGAGAATATTTTTATTGAGGGATTTGTACTTGTGCAAATCCCACCACAAGATCCCCAAGTATTGGGTAACAATGAAAGAAACTTCCATTTTCACCTTAGTAGGATCTTCCCTCGTTTCAGTGATGGAATGGGTCCACCACAAGGGAGGCTTCCTTGGTGACCTCAAGGGATCAAATAGAAATTTTAGTATCCAAGCCTATTGCCCCCTATCTTTATCACTAGTTTGTTGGTTTAGGTCTAGGAAAAAGAAAAGGTTGAAGGTGGTTTTTGTACCTACCTAGAACAAGAATACTTTGCAACATATATATAACAATTACCAAGCTAAAGTATGTGAAAAATAACCTCTTAGGACACTAGACAAGATAAATTGAAATGGTTGTTACAAATTTGCAAAAGTAAACAATTATATGATAGTTGTAAATGATTTGTAACAATGACAATAATTGGTGCTTAGAAGTGCCACAATTGACTATGAAAATTAAGCATATAATCAAGAGAGTATTATCCAATTGTTAGAGAAAATTTATGAGTGAGTTAACCCACCTTTAGATGAGTGTATGAAACAAATTAATGTATTTTTATATGGTTTTATAAAAAATTTATAACAACAGCAAGTAATATGGTGAGTTTTCTAGGGTTAGGGTCAGTATAGTTAGTAGGATACTTGAGAGTTTCTAGAGAGAGTTTTTTTATCAATGACTTTTAGCACAAGAGTTGCTTCAAGACTAGTTCCTTTCTATGGCTATGGGGTCTAAAATGCATCCAATTTTGAAGGTTTATCTACTTGAAACAAAGAGGTAGGATCTAAACCCTAAGGTGCAAGCACATTTGGGCCTTAGGATTTAGATCTTGAGGAGAAGGATGTTTAGGGTGCAAGAACTTTTGGACCCCATATATCGTTTATCCCTTCTTATAGCTTCAACTAGATCAAAGATCATTTGTCTAGGGATAAAATCCTAAATTTTTAGCACTTTAGGGATTTAGGGTTGTAACCCTAGCAAGGAAAAATAACAAATTTTAGACAAATAAGGCCTTGTGAGAGGAAGAAACACGTATGTTCCTTAAGGTTGCAATAAACTAGAACTCTTGCAACAAAATAGAAATTTCACCATAAACATCAATAGAATAACAAAAAATTGCATAAATTTACTTCATCCAAGAAACAAAGAGCATTTAATCCTAATTGTGTAAATATCCATCCAAAATCATCAAACCATCCACAAGATATCCATTCCAACCATACTGCATGAGAGAGATATACCAATAACCCCTTAGGGGATGAAAATTTCAAAATTATCTCTCACAATTGTGAGGAAAAGATTATCATAAAGTGAAAGTGAGGGTTATCCTTTTTATATGCAGCTACCCTAGCATATTTTTCCACATAAATATCAACATTAAAATAGAAGAAGGGTTGACCCCTCATTTTTCCTTTACAAAATGTAATAAAGGAAAAATACATCATAATGAGCCACATGTGTGAGACATCAAGACTCCTTAGGCAAGGAGGGGGGCTCCAAAGGCCATGTGGCACTAATATGAAGTGGAGTGGGGAAAATAATGTCTCTCCCCACTCAAAATCATGCCATCCATCATCAGTACCTTGTGTTTCCACCAAAAGAGGGCCAACATCCAAGATCTAGGTGTTGCGTCCAGGCCCTCGAGAGCTGCATCTCATCTCTGCAAGGTCTCTAACTTTTTTTTTCGGCAACATACTTGATCCTAGTGAAAATAAATCTCTTGTGTACTATTACCAACCTATGGGATTCCAACCCATCTGTGTGCCATCATGACTGAATTTTCTCATACCAATCTTATGTGTCCATCATCCAAGGTTCTAAGGATGTGAGAGAATATGTCTAAGGGTGATGCATCACTAGATGACCCACTACTCTACATCACACGTGCCAAGGTATTGCAATAAAGGCACAACATCCTGGGTACAATCCCAGGATTTCCCTCAAGGAACCACGTTAGGGCCATCCAAAATAAAACAAAGTATAAGACAAGGTTATCCAAGGTTCACAAGTAACATTGGTCCTTAAATCATGTAAGGTAAGTTCTAACTTAAAATATAATCCATGCAAACAATTTACCTCAGTATCCCCTTCAAGCATCATGCCAGTCGAGGACCCCATCTGAGTTGCCAAGTTTAAGTATGTGAGGGCCTTCATCCAGCTCTATTAGGTGTGCCACCTAGACAGGAAATAAAATAAACCCTTCAAGAATGAGTGTGATAGTGATATGATTTTAGGGATAACTTCATGGATTATGGTGTCATTTAATCCATTTATATGAGTGCATTTTTGGATGGTGCACTTTCTCTTGAGTTACCACACTCTTAGGCGCTATTTTTTCCAAGCCATTTATCTACCGTTTTACTATTCTTCTTATCATATTTGCATGTCCCCTTTTATAAGTTTTCAATCTATAACATTGCTATTTGGGACTGAGGTGAGCACTGAAAGGGTAGATCTCAAGTTTGGATTGGATTTTGGGAGTCCTTTTTTATCATTCCTTCCTTTATTTAGCATCATTTTATTATTATTTTAGTAGAAGTTGTAATCAGCCTCTAGACCTTCAACCCCCCTTCTCATGAGAGAGTGTACCATGACCCATTGCTAAAGTTTAGTATACTATGAGAGGTTCTGGGATGAAAAGTGTTAAGTATGGTGGGGAACATAATGTTACCCTTGTGAGGGCCCCCCAATAGTACCCCTTTTCCCTGAGGTGTGAAACATAGAAATTAACCACCAAGGTGAAAAAAGGCAACATGCACAATTTCCCAAGCCAATGATCCATTATTAAACTTCAACCAAATATCCTCATCCACATTCCCAACAAATTAAGCACAAACATTTGCATGAAATAAGGACTAACATACCTCATGGTTATGATGGCTTACCATATCACATACATTGGTTTGTTTGGATGTGATAATCATTGGTTGATTTGTGGTTGTAAAGGTGAATGAGGGGGGATGCAAGGTTTCCATCTATGGACATGTTTATCTTCATCATGGTTGGTATAATGTTCTCCATTGTGGTCCAGGAGACATGATATCCTCTAGTTAACCCTAGGCATGGGGGGTAAGAAAGACTATGAATGACAGTGTTGTCATTTATTACTAATGGATCGTTCTCATTATTATTTAATGTCAGAAGGTGTTATCATTGTTGTGGGCACAACTCATCCTTGTTGTAAGTGATTGGACCTCTGAGTGATGAATATTTTATTATATCTGTCATTGTATTAAAAACAACTACCAATTGGAATGATGGATATATAAATATGTTTTTTTTTTTTTTTGGAGTATTAAAGGAGAGGTGCAAGTTGGTATTGGATTTACCAACAATGATTGTTTTCTTGAAAGGATGAGCCAAGCACAAAACCAATGGAGGAGTATTAAGGCTTGGTATCCTCGAGAAGACTGAGAACCCTATGCAAAATATTAGAGACATAACTAATATAGAGTTTAGAAATAAAATTCTGCATAGGTATTTGTGTTGGCGAAGTGAGTGGGATATGATCCCCTCGATTACGAATCATGCACTCTTCTATAGATCACATATCATCACAAGAGTGAATACAAGTGAGTGAATGAACATATATGAATGGAAATATTATATCCTTCCTCTATTTATATCATAGGTAAGGGAGGCCAACAATAAAATTTGGGCCTTGTTGGCACAAAATTGGATACTAGGGTTCTCGAACATTACCAACAAAGTTACCATTGTAGTCTAGTTGCACTAGAATATTCAACCTTCAGCAAGGGAAGGAGGTATCACTTGAAGCTTATCTAATACTTTGTGTGATAAAGTGAATTACAGATGACACATCATCATATCTAACACATGATATCACAACTCCATACTTAAGTGTAAACTGATCATAACATCATAAGCCTTAGATTGGTAAAGAAAGTGCAAAACGTGTGTTGCACAATGTTAAAGTAAACACATACATTACAGTTGTCATAATAGTATTTCAATTAGTAATTACACAACACAGGACATATTACACAAGAAAGAGACCATATATTCATCCTCATAATGACAAATTTTAAGTATTTGAATAATCCATCATATATTCATACCCTGGATTGTCATATACAGAGTGTTTCTTCATATCAATACTTATACAACAGGATCGGTAATGAGATATCTGATCTAGACTCTCACATTTTACATAGTTTCATTTCTTGTTCAGTGATACTCAATGACAACAAATCTCAAAACCCCACAACAACAGAGTAACAAACGTGGATCAAGGGAAAACCCAAAAAAAATCTAAGAACAGAACAAAGCAATAAAGAAGGGAATTGAAACCCAAACAATTACATAACTCCATGCTTTATAACTTTTCCTCGGGGATTAATTTCTTCTTGATTCTATTGTTATGCTTTCTTTATCTTGCGTCCTTGTGCCATGTTCTCAATCATTCTATATATTGCCATTTCTCTTCCAATTGATTCTTCACTATTTTTCCTTGTTGGCGCACTAGTAGTTATCTTTTCGCCACTTGTATATAATGTTGATTTTCTATGGGATTCTGCAAAACCTTTGTGCATTCAAAAAATTGTTTCTTCAAAATGTAGGGCCCAACAGGCCCCGACCACAATACTTGACTCATCTTGGATCAACCTTTCACCTCTTTTCTCTAATCTCCCTCAAACGAAGGGCCCAACTCAGGTAAAATATGTAGTGCTTGTTGTTGAAAACTATCATATTTCTCGATTCTATCCTTACATTTCCTTGCTAGAATAGAAGCTCCTGGGAAAACCTCCTGTTTGGAAGCTATGTTGGGATCTATGTGTTTGGTATCCATCAATTTATTCCACTCTGATTCCACAACAGAATCCAGGTGTTGGATTTTAACATAAGTCTCTTATATTGAGGCTATAGCAAGTGCAAGAGTAAAACAATAGATGAATCCATCGGCCAAAGACATGTTTATGAGCAATATGTGGAAGATGTCAAGACATACATGCATTGAATACTATATGGTGACAATATTGAGTATTAACATAGACTCAATCCCTCGAATGCAGTAGAATCCACGACATGACTTGGGTAACTAAATGCATACCTGAAAAGTTGGTAACATGATACTAGATCAACTTGGGAAAGTAATGAGTAGGGGAGCGGTTAACCGGAAAAAGGACGGGCAGTTTTTAATAATTAAGTGACTATGATAGAAGAGATGTAATGACAGATAAAAAGGTACTAACAGATTTTAACAACCCATGTGATGACACAAGGGCACAAGATTCGGATTTCAACAGCATTAATTATGAGAGGATGTGACTATGACCTCCCCAACCACAAAGTGACTATCTGAGCTAGATGACTTGAATAGGACAATGAAGCACTAGGAAATGTAAACACAGAACACATCACCATGTGTTGACAGAAAGTAAAACAGATACAGAAATGGAAATACTACTTACTAACACACTCCCAAAACTAGGAGTGTAATGAAACTATAATTATGTAGTAGACAGGTAGGGCTTCAAGCATGCACCACTCACCCAACCAGGTCAAATAACTCCATCAATTTTCACTAGTTTGATAGCTCCAGAATCATAGATTTTCACAACTATAAAAGAACCAAGCCAGTGCATTTAGAGCTTTCTTGGATGTTTTTTATACTTGTCATATAAGAGAACAAAATCACCATGTGCAAATGATTTAAGCTTTATATGTCGATCATGCCAAGCCTTCTGTCAAGATTTCTCCACGGACTGATGAAAATCTTCTAGGAACATATCTTCCTCAATTTCCAGCAGTTCCTCCACCCGTGCAACAATGGATTCATCCTCAGTCATCTTGGTATCTTGTGCAATGAATATACTTGGGGTGAGAAAGTCAGCTAGCACAATTGTTTCTCGACCATATACTAGTTGTAATGGGGAAAGTGATGCAAGAGCATCGTACAAAGCCAAAGCACGTGCCTAGCCAAAGGAACAGCTGGACACGCAGATGAAAAAGGAGTGCATTTTTATGAAAACGTTTTGAATTTTGAAATCTGGAGCATTAATGTAATAGCTAGGAGAAGCATACTTACATTTATGTGTTTGAGATATGAACAGATCTGGAGAAATTACCCTCATCTGTCAAATGTAATGGGAATTTAAGTCTGTTAATGTAAAGTAGGTATATTTAATTTAATAGATTAGACCGTTTAGAAGAGTAGGAGGGAAAATGGATATAGACACCCTCACCTTTGTATCATTGTAATTTTTTATGATCATTCAGAATTCATAAGCTGTAGAGTTATAGAAAACAACTGTAGAGAAGAACCCATGTACAGGAGCACTTGAGTTAATATATGAAGCTTTGACTCAACTTTCATGGTGTTATGATGCTTACTGTTTACATTTGTTGAATGGTATGTTTACAGTTGATTTGTTCCTCTGTTATGCATTTATTTCAATGTTGTGTTGTGTGTATGATTTCATGTTGAATGTATGAAGTCTGAGAGAGGAGAAGAATGAGTTTCAATTGTTTCTCTTCCTGAGAATTCTTGCAAGGAGTGCAGTGAACGTCCGCAAGGTGTGCGTTGATGAGGGTCTGATTTTTATCTTAGAAAGCTCAGGAGAGATATCATTGTTCTCATACCAGCAAAAGTGCAGGAGAAGCATAGAGCCATGCAAGGTGTGCGTAGTCTGGTGGAAGTCTTAGAACTTATCAACTAAGGGGAAAGTTGAAGGACTACTGTTGCAAAGAGTGCACAGGGTCGAAGACTCAAATAACCGGAGGTTATTTGAAAGTTTTTCGCAAGGAGTGCGAGTAGGGATCCTTTTGGGAAGCTTGAGTTTACAAGTGAAAGCTTAGGAAGGATAACACCTTTGAAGTGTTCAAAGGGAGACGGAGATCAAAACCATTGCATAGAAATTAATTTCAGGAGGGAGAACACTCAGTTGTTGGGCATAAGCCATTGAGGAGTGAATCGGGCAGTCATAATTCTCTGTGGAGAGCTCGTGAAATCGCGAGGACCATAGGATCCAGAGGAGATGTAAGGTGGTTTGGAATTGGATGAATCTGCCACCCTGATATCAAGAATCGACATGAACCGTTGATCGTGGTTCGATATGAGTCGTTGATCTCATTCCAACCCATGTCGTTGGATCATTTCACAAACTCAGAGTTCATGAGTTTGGAGAGTAGACCAAATTTCTTGGTTTCGAGAAGTTCCAAGTTGTGAGGAGCAGGGAAGGAGATCCAGACCATTGGATCCAAATCACGGGAGAACCGTTGGATCAGAACCTTCGTGGGGTATCGTGTATCAAGAGTTCGGTGGTTGGAAGAATTTATTTTCGACTGCGAAGTCGCGAAGTGTTGAGTGCCAAGGGCTTGGGAAAAAATGCGTCTCTTCCGTTAGGTGGGGACCGCCTGGTTGACAGGTGGCACAAACATAGAGTGCACAGAAAATATGGAAGTGAGTGACAGGTGGTGGACACGCGTCGCCTGGGAAGGAGTCAACCCATTGTTGACTTATTGCATCTCGGAGATTCACAAAGGAGGAGCACGAGGGCTCAACACTCCAACTCATGAAGTTGTGAGTTGCGATGGGTGCTAGAGTTAGGCCCTAGCCAGTGGTAGCTTATAGAGGCACTAGCGAGAAAGGAGCCATACCCGTATCGCATCTCGGGTATCGAAAGTTTGGAGTTGAGGGTCTTCAATTCACAAACTCATGAGATCACGAGTCACGAAAGGCGCTTGCACTAAGGCCCGGGTTTTGGTCACATGGAGACGTAAGGCTCGCACCTGGTGTTAAGTTGTGCAAGGCAGGTTTTCACAAAGGACATGTGGATTGTGTAGTTCAAGGTTCCAATAGAGATATGAGGGAGCTGTTTCAGCTCGAGGAGAAATTATAATGATCCTATGTGGATCTCGGACAGAGGGTCGGGGTGTGCGTCAGTTGTGGTATTATAGCCCAGAACAAATTCTTTGTTTTCTGTAGCAGAGAGAAAAGAGAAAAAAAATTCATCCATGCCGCCGAGAAGAAGAGATAGGCCAATGCCTAATCCAGCAGTGGAAAGATAAATGCGTGAGTTATGTGCTAGGCTTGATGCTATGGACACAACACAGAGGTGCACAATCAATGCTGGGGATATCAGCGAAGCTGAAAGTGAAAATGAAGCTGGAAATGAAGGAGAAGAAGTTGCAGTCTAAGATGTTGCAGATGAACGCTTATTCAAGGCTGTCGCAAGGATAGGTGCTAGAGTAAAAATGGACATTCCAGTGTATGAGGGAAACTTGGATGTTGAAGAAATTCTAGACTATATTAGAGCTCTAGACAAATACTTCGACTATGAGGATGTCAAGGAAGATAAGAAGGTCATACATGTTGTTACCAGACTTAAAGGGCATGCAGCACTGTGGTGGGATGAACTACAAGTTGACAGACGTTGCAAGGGAAAGAAGAAAATCAAAAGCTAGGATAGAATGGTTGCAAAGATGAAAGCCAAATTTATACCCAGGGATTATCAAATCACTATGTTTCGGAGGATGCAGAATTTGACATAGAAGTTGATGTCAGTGAAAGAATACACTGAAGAATTCTACAGGATAAACATCAAAGCAGGTCATCGGGAAGGCGATGATGAAAAAGTTACCAGGTACATGAATGGTCTGCGATATGACATTCAATATGAGATGAGCATGGTGACCATTTGAAATGTGGAAGATGCTTATCAGATATCTCTGAAAGCTTAAGAGAAGATGAGCCGGAAGCAAGGTCAAAGAGGTCGAGGTAGAAGTCAAGCCATAGGCAAAACAATTGCCCAAGACAGAACTCAGAGACTTAAAGAAGAGGGAAAGAAACCTCAAACTCAACTTGAGAGAGGAGGAACCTCACAAGGAAAGAAATATGCTGACAGAAATACTTTTCCTAGAGCCATAGGAAGAGGAAGAGGTAGAGGAGGTGAAGTGAAATTCTTTGTCTGTGGAAAAATTGGACATAAATCCTATGAGTGTCCATATAAGAAGAAAGATGGTGGTGAAACTCACATTTTCGAAGCTCAAGGACATAATGTTCAGGCAGAAGATGCTGAGGGCAGAAGATCATTGATGATGAGGAAAGTTCTCTTGAAGCCAAAGAAGGAGGCAGAGAACCCAACCCAAAGTAACAGTCTATTTAGGACTGTTTGCAAAACTAAGGATAGAGTATGCAAGGTCATAGTGGACAGTGGTAGCACAAAAAATCTTGTATCTACAGAGATGGTAGAAAAGATGGAGCTGGAGACTATTGTACATCCAAGCCCATACAAAGTTTCGTGGCTACAAAAAGGACATCAGGTAAATGTCACTAAATAGTGTTTAGTTGAATTTAAAATAGGCGGATATAAAGATGAAATATTATGTGATGTCATTCCCATGGATGTTTGTCATCTATTGTTGGGTATACCATGGCAATATGACAGAAACGTAGTTCAGGATGGGACAAATAACATGTACACCCTGGAGAAAAATGGTAGGAATCACATGTTGCTGCCGATTAAGAACCAAGAGGTGAAAATAGAGACGAGAAACACTATACTTCTCATGAGTGAGAAGGAACTTCTTAAAGAGGTTAAGAAGAAGGA
This sequence comes from Picea sitchensis, assembly GCA_010110895.2. Lineage (NCBI taxonomy): Eukaryota > Viridiplantae > Streptophyta > Pinopsida > Pinales > Pinaceae > Picea > Picea sitchensis. The sequence goes on from SNQJ01S0021586.1 coordinate 36,330, forward strand.
AGACACACAATTTATTATGGTTAGGAAGCCCATAATTGTTTTGACTAGTATGAGAATACATGATCTACCAGAAGAAATTCAGGAGTTACTGGAAGAATTTGTCGATATAGTAGTGGCTGAACTACCTTGTTTGTTGCCACCTATCAGGAGTATAAGTCATCATATCGATCTCATACCTGGATCCAGTTTGCCGAACAAATCCGTGTATAGTTTGACATCGTAGGAAAATGAAGAAGTTAAGAGAGAGGTCCAGGACTTAATGGACAAGGGATTGATTCGAGAAAGCTTGAGTCCATGCACTGTTCTGACAGTGCTCAGCCCAAAGAAAGATGGAGGCTCGAGAATGTGTATAGACTCAAGGGAAATCAATAAGATTACCATTAGATACAGATTTCCATTGCCAAGGATGGACGACTTGATGGATTGCTTGAGTGGAGAAAGATTTCTTTCAAAGATTGATTTGAAAAGAGGGTATCATCAAATTAGAATGAGAGAAGGTGATGAATGGAAGATAGCATTCAAGATGAATGAAGGGCTATATGAATGGATTTTCATGCCATTTGGCTTAACGAATGCGCCCAGTACTTTCATGAGGTTGATGAACGAAGTCCTAAAGGATTTCATTGGGAAATTCGTCATTGTATATCTTGATGATATATTAATTTTTAGCAAAACAGAAGCAGAACACTTAAAGCATTTAGATGCAATAATGAGGAGATTATAGCAAGATAAATTGTTGATCAATATGAATAAATCGTCATTTATGAGGACAGAACTCATTTATTTGGGTTTTGTTATCTCTGCAAATGAACTGAAGATGGATCCAGAAAAGATAAAGGCGATTAAGAATTGTCTATCGCCGAAGAGTGTGTTTGAAGTTCGAAGCTTCCATGGTTTGGCTAGATTCTACAAGAAATTATTCTGAAACTTCAGTGGAATTAGTGCACCAATGATGGATACGGTAAAGAAAAGACATAAATATTTTCACTGGATAGAGGAAGCAGAGAAGAGTTTCAATCTGCTGAAGAAGAAGATCATTGAGCAACCAATTCTGGTTTTGCCAGATTTTAGCAAGACATTCCAGGTCAGGTGTGATGCAAGTGGATTTGCAATTGGAGTTCTCTTGAGCCAAGACGACAGGCTGATCACATATTTCAGTGAAAAATTGAATGAAGCGAAGATTAAGTACTCCACATATGAAAAAAAATTCTATGCAATCATACAAGCGCTGAAGAAATGGAGACATTATTTGGTTCCCAAAGAGATTGTTTTGTACAGTGATAATCACGCTTTACAATTCGTGACTCAACAAGAGAATTTGAACCAAATACATGCTAAATGGGTTGAATACATGCAGAATTTTGCTTTTGTGATCAAGCATATTTGTGGAACTGCTAACAAAGTTGTTTATGCTTTGAGCAGGAAATGTTTTCTTATGCAGGAATTTAGAGTCAAGACTTTGGGTTTTGATAACCTTAAATAAATGTATAGGGATGATCCAGACTTCAAGGAGGCATATGAGGCATCTGAGAATCCAATTCTCAGGGACAGAATCCAATGGACTAAATACATGATCCAAGATGGATTATTGTTCAAGGGAAATCAGCTATGTATTCCAAAATGCTCCATGAGGGAGAATTTGCTGAAGGAAAAACACAGTGGAGGATTGGACGGACATTTCAATCATGACAAGACATTCTCAAAGTTGAATGGCTCATATTTTTGTCTAGGGATGAGAACAGATGTCAAGAAATTTGTGGACAGGTGCAGAATTTGTCAGCACACGAAAGGAAAGAGGCAGAATGTAGGGTTATACCATCCATTACCCATACCTGAAAGTCCATGGGATGCAGTGAGCATGGATTTTGTATTGGGACTGCCAAGGACATAGAGAGGATATGATTCGATCTTTGTGGTAGTCGACAGATTTTCAAAAATGGCACATTTCATACCAGTAAACATGTTCAATCTCTTTGTGGTAGTCCAATATGCCCATAACACAATTGGAACCAAATCATCCCAATCATCTTGATTTGTGAAACAAACCTTAGTCATCCCCCTCTCCAAGATTTTATTAAATGATTCCACTATTTTGTTAGCTTGTGAATGGTAGGGACTGCTCTTATGATGTTGAATCAAAAATTATCTAGTAAGGGTTGTTATAGTTTCACTGAGAAAGTGGGATCCTTGGTCATTGGTCCAGATGTAAGGAAAACCAAAACTGGTAATAAAATTCTCAAAAATAAATCATGTTGGGGTGGTCGGAGAGAAATCCCAAACAACCTTTGCTTTAGCCCAGCGAGTCAGGTGGTCAATTGCGGTAACTATGTATATGGCCTTAAAATGCTTAGCTATAGGATTTATTGGACCGATGAAATCAACAACCCATTTTCCAAAATCTTATAGTCTGTGAACAGGGTGTAGAGGAAACTCATCATGGCGTGATGGTTTTCCCACTCTCTAGCATACATCACATGCCCGATCATATTCCTTAGAATCTTTAAACATTGTCAGCCACCATAGTCATGCTTGTAGTATTTTTTGAGAAATTTCCTTTTCTCCTATGTGTCCTCCTACAAATCCACTTTGACATTCACATAGAATATCGGGCCATTCATGATCTAGCACACAATGTTGTAAGATGTTTTCCAATCCCAATTTATAGAGTTGGCCCACAATCAGTTGATAATCTATTGCATGAACCACTAGGTGCCTCTTTTGTGTTACTGAATATCCTGCCAGCATAGTACCAATAGTCAAAAATAGGCCAATGTCTGACAAATAATCAAGAATGGCCTCAATACAGAACATATATGCATCTAGGAGTTGGTCATCTACAGGTCCATCACTTTATCTGGACTCTAGGAAAGACAAGTGATCAGGCGTGACATTTAACTTTACAGGATTAACAATGACCTCAAAAGAGAACTCCTTAAATAATAGCAACCACCTGCAAATGCGACCTTCTAACATGGGTTTGTTCACCAAATAATTCAAAGCATAATGGTTAGTAAAAATATTAAAATGAATTCCAACAAATAATTCCTAAAATTTTGTAAAGCATACACCATAGCCAAACCTTCCCTTTTAGTTGTGATGTAGTTTCATTCATCTAGGGAAAGTGTACGACTAGAAAAGTATATAGGATAATCCAATTTCCCTTCCCCTGGTTGTGCAATAATAGCATCAAGTGCAATTTTAGAGGCATCGATATGTACATGAAATTCAACTTTCCAAATAGGATAAGTCAAAATGGGTACAGTGATCAATTTCTCTTTTATCGGGTCAAGCTCTTTATCACAATCCTAAGTCCAATGAAACCATTCAAATTTCTTGAGAAGTTGTTTCAAAGGTGTTGTTATGCTTGCATAACCCCTAATAAATTTGCAGTAATATCTAGTATGGCCCAGGGTCATGCTCAACTGCTTGACAGAGGTAGGGGGAGGCATATTAAGAATAACTGCATTTTTTGCAGGATCGACTAGCACTCCTTTCCGACAAACAATATTCCTTAACAGGTTCCCAAATGGTACATAGAAAACACATTTTAGCAGATTAAGGGAAATATGTAACTATCTACAACAGTCCAACATCAAACGTAATATCCCAATCATCTAGGTATACCTCAAGGAACTTACGAATGAAATCACAGAATGTTTTGATCACGATTCAAGAAAATATTGTTGGGGCATTCTTAAGCCCGAAAGGAATAACATTTTAGGAAAATGACCCCCACTCAATAGTGAAAGTATTTGTCTTCTTATCTTCCTTGATGATTCAAACTTGATGATACCCAAAGAACCCATTTGTAAAGGAATATGCCTCATTTCCTACTACTTGATCCAATACCTCATTGTTAAAGGGGGTGGGAAAGGGGTCATGCACACAAGAAGCATTGAGGCTTTTGTAATCCACACAAAATCGTATATCATATGTACCTTTTTTGGTTTGTATCATGATAGGATTGATCCATTCATCCTTATCAACAGGGAAAATCAGCCCATCTGTGAGCATCCTATCAATATCCTTCTTCACTTTCTATTTAACTCTGGGATTTAGTCGATATGTCCTATGCTTGACTGGTCTTGATTCATGCTTTAAGTCCATCCTCGTCTCCCCTAAATCTTCCTTAATACCTTTTAATTATGAAAAAATATGGGAAACATATCATCATATTCCTGCAACAGAGCTTGTATCCCAGTCACAGTTTGTTCATCCCAATAGTCTCCAATGGATGCTACCTTAGGGTGATCATTAGTTCCTATATTAAATTTCCACAACTTCAATGGTTTGGTATAGGAAATTTGGACATCATTTGGGATAATATATTTAAACCCCTAGACCCTTCGGGTTCCTTAAATGTCAAATGCCTAATTTACTCAAGGTCATCGACATCTTATGGGTCTCTCTCAGTAAGAAAGACCGCAAGTAGTCAAGTAGGAGATGGGTAAATACTATGATGAATGAGGTACTCATGGTCAAGATAGACAGTAAGAGGATTTATAGGCTTAATTTTATCAGATAAAAGTGTCTTCTTAATATGTTGCAAAGGAAGATAAAGTACCCTTATGAGTGTCCCACCATCTAGCTAAATAGGATCATAACACAACATTCAATACTAGAAGTCTTTGTTTTGGCGCAAATTTATCCTCTACTTCAACCAAAAAACTAGATAAATATGAAGTGCCATCAAACACAGGGTGTTCTCTAACCTCATGTCCAATCCACCCGGACACACTAATAGGCACGCAATGTCGTGAGAAGTTCTCATATATTCCCTGTTGCCAGTTGTCAAATTATAACTCTGAATATTTCCCTGCATATTGAATATTGTGCCAACTTACCGAGCCATTTACATTTGGGTTAATATAATATGCCCACTTTTCTACATTCAGAGTGTAGAGATGATCCAGAGCATCCTCTTCCATATTCCCCTCTACTGGATCCATATAGCGGAGACCTATGTATGGATCTAGTGGTTGGGTACTTTCATACCATCGGCTTCAAAGGTCATGAGTTCCTTCTTAAGATATATAACAACATAATTCTCATAATCCCAATCAATGTCCAATACATTGGGTATGGGTCCTTTTCCCTCATCATTTCACCAACCTCAAATTTGCAGTTCTTTTGACTCCATCTAAATCTACTTAAAAATTTTGCAGCCTCCCAACCAGACAGATACAATATTGATTGGCCATCTGCAACTGAAGGGGCGAATAGACCAGCTTGGGATTATCCATGGATTCTCAAGTTTTATTTGGTAGTATGTTGACTTCAGACCCCAAATCTAACATAACATCATTAATTGTGTAGCCGACGATGTGAGTATTTAGTCTAAATTATCGTTTGGATCTCTTCTTCCTTCTTTGTATTCTACCTGTATGTCTTTCAGGAATATGAGAAACATTCAACACTTCTGGGTTCGTTTCAATCTCTAAAATCCCCTTGAGCTTGATTTGCAACCCCTTGGTGAGTTGTTTGTCATCCAAAATATCATAAAGTAAGAGGAACCATAACTCAATAATCTGCTAGGGTCTCACTAGAGGATCTTTCTATTCCAAACAATGCTCCAAAAGTTTAGGTTGACGCTCATGGTCTGATCCTACAGGTATCAATATTGCAGGATTAGAAACCCATCTAAATATCTCAACAACGACCTTATAGAATTCTTTTTGCACCATGGGGTCATATGTAACATCTTCTGGTACCAACTTGTGGATATTGCTTTGAATTGACTTATCAATATCAACACCAGTCCTTTTTCTTCCTCTAGTAATAATATTAATATTGGGCACTTGCACGATCCTCCCACTTTGAAATCAACTTGGAACAATCCCCAGTGGCATGGGTGTTGTTTATACAGTGGGCACACCAAGGATGTCTCGAAAGAGGACAATATCAATTGATATGTCCCTACTCATCACAATTATAAAACTGAGTTGGTCCTCTTATTCCAGTTCATCCACCTCTAAAACATTCACCACCTCTATGTCCACCTCCAAATCCTTGAGGAACTTCATCAACCCTGAATGCAGACTGATATAGTCTCTCTTCAAGAGAATTCAGACCGTGACATTGTTTGGTGGTGTGAGTAGGTGACCCATATAATTCACAGTAGATTTTGTTTAGAATGGGGGTGTATTTTTGTAGGAGTGTGCAATGTTGAGGGGGATTCCCATGGCTTCAGAAAATTTCATATTATTTATTATTTTTATTACCCTGATGGTTTGGGAAGGCATGGTATTGTATCGAGCCATGGAAAATTGTAGCAGTTGTGAATTGCACAACTCCCCCCAATGGTCCCACTGGTGGGGGCACCATCAGTTGTAGAGGAGGTCCTGCACCCCTTAGTTTGGGACATTATGTTGTTGTTTTCCCCTCAATTTAATAACTATTACACCAAACTTGTGGGCGGGTTTCTCTAGGAATGGTGAGTTCTTGAATCTTATCAATCGAGGTGGAAATCTGGCCTAACAGATGTGTAATATTTTACTCATCGGGTGGTCTTGTTACTCACAAGATTCTAGGATATCCCTCCATCGCCTCAATTTTCATGGCATGTTCTAGGGCGTCCCCCAATGTAGTTATATGTTTTTGGGTTAATGGGATCTAAGTTAATGGTAAAAGTCCTTGAATGAACCATTCTCGTTGGTGGTATTCATGAATGGCGTTGTCTAATTTCCCTATCATGTCTTTGAATATTTGCTTATACTCCTAGGAATATTTCCCATCTCTCTGTTTGATCTTCCATAACTTAGAGAGGGTATGTTGTTATGACTTGGGTAAACAAAATTATTTTATGAACCATTGTTTGACTTGAGAAAGCATGAAGACTTGTCCTTGAGGATTTCTTAGTTCAATGGATTTTATATACCATTTCAAAGCATGACCTCTTGACACAGACCCTGACCCTCTGTCCGAGATCCACACAGGATCATTCTAATTTTTTCTTGAGCCGAAGCAGCTCCCTCAGATCCCTATTGGAACCTCAAATTACACAATCCATGGGTCCTTTGTGAAAACCCGCCCTGCGCAACTTAACACCAGGCACGAGCCTTACGTCTCCATGCGACCACAACCCAGGCCTTAGCACAAGTGCCTTTCGTGACTCGTGATCTCACGAGTTTTTGAATTGAAGAACCTCGACTCCAAACTTCTGATACCCGAGATGCGATACAGGTATGGATCCTTCCTCGCTAGTGCCTCTACAAGCGACCACTGGCTAGGGCCTAACTCTAGCACCCCTTGTAACTCGACACGATAAGGCAACAATGGGTTGACTCCTTCCCAGGTGACGCGTTTCCACCACCTGTCACCCACATCCATATTTTCTGTGCGCTCTATGTTTGCACCACCTGTCAACCACGTGGTCCCCACCTAACGGACGCAACGCGTGTTCGCCCAAGCCCTCAGCACTCGGCACTTCGTGACTTCACAGTCGAAAATAAATTCTTCCAACCACCAAACTCCCGATATGTGATACCCCACAAAGGTTTTGATCCAATGGTTCTCTTGTGATTTGGATCCAACAGTCTGAATCTCCTTCCCTACTCCTCGCAACTCAAAACTTTGTGAAACCAAGAAATTTGGTCTGCCCTCCAAACTCACGAACCCCAAGTTCGCAAAATGATCCAACGATGTGGGTTGAAACGAGATCAACGACTCATATCAAACCACGATCAACAGTTCACGTCGATTCTTGATATTAGGGTGGTGGATTCATCCCATTCCTAGCCACTTTATTGCTTCTCTGGATCCTACGGTCGTCGCGATTTCGCGAGCTCTCCATGGAGAATTTTGACCGCCCGATTCACTCCTCAATGGCTTCTGCCCAATGATTGAGTGTTCTCCCTTCTGAACTTAATTTCTATGCGACGGTTTCAATCTCTGTCTCCCTTTGAACACTTCAAAGGTGTTATCCTTCCTGAGATTTCACTTGTAAACTCAAGCTTCCCAAAATGATCCCTGCTCGCACTCCTTGTGGAAAACTTTCAAATAACCTCTGGTTATTTGAGTCTTCGACCCTGTGCACTCTTTGCAACAGTAGTCCTTCAACTTTCCCCTTAGTTGATAAGTTCTAAGACTTCCACCAGCTTGTGCACACCTTGCATGGCTCTGTGCTTCTCCTTCACTTCTGCTAGTATGAGAACAATGATATATTTCCTAAGCTTTCTGAGATAAAACTCAGACCCTCGTCAACGCACACCTTGCAGACATTCATTGCACTCCTTGCAGGAATTCTTAGGAAGAGAAACAATTGAAACTCATTCTTCTCTTCTCTTAGACTTCATACATTCAACATGAAATCATACACACAACACAACATTGAAATAAATGCATAACAGAGGAACAAATCAACTGTAAACATACCATTAAACAAATGTAAACAGTAAGCATCATAACACCATGAAAGTTGAGTCAAAGCTTCATATATTAACTCAAGTGCTCATGTACATGGGTTCTTCTATACAGCTCTATAGCTTATTAATTCTGAATGATCATCCAAAATTACAATGATACAAGGGTGAGGGTGTCTATATTTCTTTTCCCTCCTACGCTTCTAAATGGTCTAATCTATTAAATTAAATCTACGTACTTTACATTAACAGACTTAAATGCCTATTACATCCGACAGATGAGAGTAATTTCTCTAGATATGTTCATATCTCCAAGACATAAATGTAAGTACGCTTCTCCTAGCTATTACATTAATGCTTCAGATTTCAAAATTCAAAACATTTTCATAAAAGCGTGCCCCTTTTTCATCTACGCGTCTAGCTGTTCCTTTGGCTAGGCACATGCTTTGGCTTTGTACGATGCTCCTGCATCATACTCGCTTTCTTGAAAATTTTCATGAACTCATGTTCATGAGTTGTTGCACTGTCTATCCATGATTTTGAATTGCTCTTCATCCTCCCAACTGGCATCTTCCACTGGATGTCCATTACACCTGACCAAGTATTCAAAATACTCCTTTCTCCTGGTCTTTCTGCTAATCCTCTTGTCAATTATGCCTTCCATCTGTGGCTTTTTAGCTACAGGCACTTGTTTTGTCCATTGAAATTTTTCTTGCTCATCCTCTATTCCTGCTTCTCCAGCTCTGTAAGGGTACAAATCCATGACATTGAATATCAGTGAGATTCCGACCCTATCGGGTAATTCAATCTCATATGCGTTTGCCCCAAATTTCCTTATGACCTTGCATGGTCCAATCTTTTTCATCTTCAGCTTGTTATACGTTCCCCTTGGGAACCTCTCCTTCCTCAGATGCACAAGAATCAGATCACCAACTTCAAATTGAAGTTCTCGCCTATGTTGATCTGCTCTCCAATTGTATTCTTGACTTGAACTCTGCAATCGCTCCTTGATTCGGCTGTGAAGCTCCTTCATTCCTTCTGCAAATTCCTCTGCACTAGCACTCCTGAATTCATTTTGTTTCGAATCTTTCAATTCAGAAACTCCCCTTGGTTGCATTCCATATACAATATAGAATGGACTCTACCCTATGCTTCTATTGAGTGAATCATTGTAAGTGAACTCCGCCTGTGGCAGAATGTGATCCCATTGACTATGGTGTTCAATCACTAATCTCCTTAGCAAATCTCCCAAGCTCCTATTTACGACCTCTGTCTACCCATCCATATAAGGATGATACATTGATATTAAAGACAAACTTGTCCCCAACTTCTTCCATAAATTCTTCCAGAAATGTCCCACGAACTTGGTATCTCGATCAGAAACGATACTCCTTGGCAAGCCATGAAGTCTGACGACTTCCTTGAAAAACATGTTCGCAATATGAGTTGCATCGTTGGTTTTCTGACATCGTATGAAATGTACCATTTTTGAAAATCTGTCGACTACCACAAAAATCGAATCATATCCTCTATGTGTCCTTGGCAGTGCTAATACAAAATCCATGCTCACTGCGTCCCATGGCCTTTCAGGTATGGGTAATGGTTGGTATAACCTTGCATTCTGCCTCTTTCCTTTCGTGTGCTGACAAATTCTGCACCTGTCCACAAATTTCTTTAACTCTGTTCTTATCCCTGGCCAAAAATATGAGCCATTCAACTTTGAGAACGTCTTATCATGACCAAAATGTCTGACCAATCCTCCACTATTTTTTTCCTTCAACAAATTCTCCCTCATGCAGCATTTTGCAATACATCGATGATTTCCCTTGAACAATAATCCATCTTGGATCATGTATTCAGTCCATTGGCTTCTGTCCCTGAGAATTGGATTCTCAGATGCCTCATATGCCTCCTTGAATTTTGGATCATCCCTATACATTTCTTTAAGGTTATTAAAACCCAAAGTCTTGACTCTGAATTCCTACATAAGCAAACATTTCCTGCTCAAAGCATCAACAACTTTGTTAGCAGTTCCAAAAATATGCTTAGTCACAAAAGTAAAATTTTGCATGTATTCAACCCATTTAGCATGTATTTGGTTCAACTTCTCCTATCGAGTCACGAATTGTAAAGCGTGATTATCTTTGTACAAAACACACTCCTTGGGAACCAAATAATGTCTCCATTTCTTTAGCGCTTGTATGACTGCATAGAATTCTTTGTCATATGTGGAGTACTTAATCTTCGCTTCATTCAGTTTTTCACTGAAATATGCGATCGGCCTATCATCTTGGCTCAAGACTGCTCCAATTGCAAATCCACTCGCGTCACACCTGACCTGGAATGTCTTGCTAAAATCTAGCAAAACCAGAATTGGTTGCTCAGTGATCTTCTTCTTCAATAGATTGAAACTCTTCTCTACTTCCTCTGTCCAGTGAAAAGATTTATGTCTTTTGTTCACCGCATCCATCATTGATGTGCTAATTCCACTGAAGTTTTGGATGAATTTCCTGTAGAAGCTAGCCAAACCATGGAAGCTTCGAACTTCAAACACACTCTTCGGCGATAGACAATTCTTAATCGCCTTTATCTTTTGTCCTCATAAATAACGATTTCTTCGTATTGATCAACAATTTCTCCTGTTGTAATCTCCTCATTATTGCAGCTAAATGTTTTAAGTGTTCTTCTTCTATTTTGTTAAAAATTAATATATCATCAAGATATACAATGATGAATTTCCCAATGAAATCCTTCAAGACTTCGTTCATCAACCTCATGAAAGTACTGGGTGCATTCATTAATCCAAATGGCATGACAAGCCATTCATATATCCCTTCATTTGTCTTGAATGTTGTCTTCCATTCATCACCTTCTCTCATTCTAATTTGATGATACCCACTTTTCAAATCAATCTTTGAAAAAAATCTTTCTCCACTCAAGCAATCCATCAAGTCGTCCATCCTTGGCAATGGAAATATGTATCTGATGGTAATCTTATTGATTTTCCTTGAGTCTGTACACATTCTCCAGCCTCCATATTTCTTTGGGTTGAACACTTTCGGAACAACGCATAGACTCAAGCTTTCTCGAATCAATCCCTTATCCATTAAGTCTTGGACCTGTCTCTTAACTTCTTCATTTTCCTACGGCATCAACCTATACATGGCTTTGTTCAGCAAACTCGCTCCAAGTATAAGATCGATATGATGACTTATACTCTTGATAGGTGGAAACAAACAAGGTAGTTCGTCCACTAATATATCAGCAAATTCTTCCAGCAACTCCTGAATTTCTTCTGGTAGATCATCTATTCTCGTACTGGTCAAATCAATTATGGGATTCCTAACCACAATAAATTGTGTGTCTTCCTTCTTCTTAACCTCATTAAGAAGTTCCTTCTCACTCTTGAGAAGTACAGTGTTGCTTGTCTCTGTTTTCACCTCTTGGTTCTTAATCGGCAGCAACATGTGAGTCCTACCATTTTTCTCTAGGGTGTACGTGTTCTTTGATAATCCCTAGGTATAAATTTGGCTTTCATCTTTGCAACCATTCTATCCCAGCTTTTGATTTTATGCTTTCCCTTGCAGTGTCTATTAGCCTGCAATTCATCCCACCATAGTGTTGCATGCCCTTTAAGTCTAGTAACAACATGTTTGACCTTCTTATCTTCCTCGACATCCTCATAGTCGAAGTATTTGTCTAGATCTCTAATCCAGTCTAGAATTTATTCAACATCCAAGTTTCCCTCATACACTGGAATGTCCATTTTTTCTCTAGCACCTATCCTTGCAATAACCCTGAATAGGCATTCATTTGTAGCATCTTTGATTGCAACTTCTTCTCCTTCGTTTCCAGCTTCATTTTCACTTTCATCCTTGCTAATATCCCCAACGTTGACTGTGCGCCTCTATGTTGTCTCCATAGCATCAACCCTAGCACATAACTCATGCATTTCTCTTTCCACTGCTGGATCAGGCATTGGCCTATCTCTTCTTCTCGGCGGCATGGCTGAAATTTTTTTCTCTTTTCTCTCTGCTACAGAAGGAAAGAATTTGTTCTGGTCTCTGATACCACAACTGACACATACCCCGACACTCTGTCTGAGATCCACACAGGATCGTTCTAATTTCTCCTTGAGCCAAAGCAGCTCCCTCAGATCCCTATTGGAACCTCAAATTACACAATCCACAGGTCCTTTGTGAAAACCCACCCTGCGCAACTTAACACCAAGCATGAGCCTTACGTCTCCATGCAACCACAATATGGGCCTTAGTGCAAGTGCCTTTTGTGACTCATGATCTTGCGAGTTTTTGAATTGAATACCCTCGACTCCAAACTTTCGATACCCGAGATGTGATACGAGTATGACTCCTTCCTCGCTATCCCCTCTACAAGTGACCACTAGCTAGGGCCTAACTCTAGCACCCCTCACAACTCACAACTTCACGAGTTAGAGTGTTGAGCCTTTGTGCTCCTCCTTTACAAATCCCCGAGACGCAATAAGTCAACAATGGGTTGACTCCTTCCCAGACGATGTGTGTCCACCACCTATCACCCACTTCTGTCTTTTTTGTACGCTCTATGTTTGTGCCACTTGTCAACGACACGATCCCCACCTAACGGACGCAATGCATGTTCACCCGATCACTCGATGCTTGACACTTCACGACTTCGCAGTCGAAAAGAAATTCATCCAACCACCAAACTCCCAATACGTGATTCCCCGCGAAGGTTTTGATCCAACGGTTCTCCCATGATTTGGATCCAATGGTCTAGATCTCCTTCCCTGCTCCTCGCAACTCAAAACTTCACGAAACTAAGAAATTTGGTCTGCCCTCCAAACTCACGAACCTCAAGTTCATGAAATGATCCAACGACGTGGGTTGAAACGAGATCAATGACTCATATCGAACCACGATCAATGGTTCATGTCGATTCTTGTTATCAGGGTGGTGTATATCCAATTCCTAACCACCTTACAGCTCCTCTAAATCCTACTATCCTCACGATTTCATGAGCTCTCTATGGAGAATTCTGACTGCCTGATTCACTCCTCAATGGCTTCTGCCCAATGACTGAGTGTTCTCCCTCCTGAAATTAATTTCTATGCGACGATTTTGATATCCGTCTCACTTTGAACACTTCAAAGGTGTTATCCTTCTTGATCTTTCACTTGTAAACTCAAGCTTCCCAAAAGGATCCCTGCTCGCACTCCTTGTGGCAAACTTTCAAATAACCTCTGGTTATTTGAGTCTTCAACCCTGTGCACTCTTTGCAATAGTAGTCCTTCAACTTTCCCCTTAGTTGATAAGTTCTAAGACTTCCACCAGCCTGCACACACCTTGCACGGCTTTGTGCTTCTTCTGCACTTTTGCTGGTATGAGAACAACAATATCTCTCATGAGCTTTTTGAGATAAAACACAGACCCTCGTCAACGCACACCTTGTGGATGTTCACTGCACTCCTTGCAGGAATTCTCAGGAAGAGAAACAATTGAAACTCATTCTTATCCTCTCTCAGACTTCATACATTCAACATGAAATCATACACACAACACAACATTGAAATAAATGTATAACAGAGGAACAAATCAAGGGACTATTGAAATACTGCACTAAGGGACTGGGTGATCCAAGGCTAGTTCATGTGTCTTTGGGATGGGATTATGTAGCCTAGGAGGTCGCATTAGGAGGCCATATCATATCAGGTCCTTTCACATCTTCAGGCGCTGTAGGAGTTGGTTCTCCTGTAACTTCTACAGAGGTTACGGTTAAGTCTTGTTCATCTATGGTGACTCTGATATTGATTATTTATAATGATTTTTCTTCACCTTGACGACTTTCTCTAGAACTCTCACCTTTCTCTTTGAATATCTCCTTTACCCATCGAATGTCCATCCTTCCACACATCTGCAACTCTCTCAACTTCTCTAACTCTACTTTATAACTCTTCTCTAGGTTGATATCCTTCCATGACTAATCCAACCTCTTCATCAACTTTCACATGTGTTCTCGCCACCTCTTTTCAATAACCATAGCCCTTTTCTAAGCTTGCTTGTCTCTAGAAATCTTCTCACAAATACCCCCTATACCTCAAGAATTTCCATATCCTAGCTCATGGATCCTCACCTAAATCACCTGCCCCTCGTGAACAAGAGTTTTACGCTGCCATTTCAGCCAAAGGAACCAGCATCATTCCTTCTTCGACCAACAATATCTTCATCCACAACGGAATTTCTCTTATTAATCTCCCTTGGGATCCCTCATAAAATATTGCTTCTGCCTTTGAGAATGACTAGTGATTTTCTGCAGAAAGTTCAATGATGTATCCTTCCAGGGTAGTTTGGACCCAGAAGTCCAAAGCTCGACAAATCTGGTGATCTAACTTATAAAGAGTAGTGAATCTCTCAATCGTCCAATTAAATATTTTCTTGATGAAATCTTTAAATTATGTCGCTTCTTGTAACCGATTGAGTTTTTGGTAGACCTATTCTAGGAATCGGGTCCATAATATCTCATATTGATCACTAGCTGGTTATGAATACAAAATTGTGTCCTTAACATCCCTTGAACTTTTATGTTGTAACCTAGTTTCTTGGAATATAAACTTCTCACACTTTCTTTCCCACCATATTTCAATGTCATATTTAAATATGTGATGTTGCATCCTCTGAAAACTTGCTCAAAATTCAAGTCCCAGCAACGAAACCATTTGTTGGTGTAAAATTGGAGACCATGGTTATCATAGGTTACCAACAAAGGTATCGTTGTAGTCTAGTTCTGTTGGCATATTCAAACTTTTGCAAGGGAAGGAGGTATGACCCTAAGCACATCTGAGACTTTGTGCAATAAAGTGAATTACAGAGGACACATCATCAGATCTAGCACATCATAGCACAACTCCATACTTAGGTGTAAAGTGATCATAGCATCATAATCCTTAGATCGATAAATACTATGAACGGTCTATGTTGGAAAACATTAAAGTAAACACATACATTACAAAAGTTGTTAAAACAATAATGAAATTAGTAATTGTAGCACACGACCTGTCCCAGAAAAACACAGCAGCACACAAAAAATAAATGTCTTCCTTGGGATTTTTTCCCTACATATCTTGGGAAATGTGCCCTCCTTGATGCCCTCTTTCCTCTCTCAAGCTTACTTAGAAAATCTCTCAATGTGTCTTTCACACTACCCAATGCATTCTTTTATAAAATCTGAAGATGGCCTTTTCCCTCCAAAGTGTCTTTTCACCTTCCCAAACCCTAAATCCAAAGACCAAGATCTAATATTTCCTTTACAGTATCAAGGGCCATGATTGATCCCCTAAAAAATAAATCACTTAAAATATTAAAGTACATTTCACTTTATAACATAAGTGCACTTTATGAAATAAAGTCACTTTAATATTAGAAGGTATACTTCATTAAAAAAATCACTTTAATAAAAGAACCACTTTATCAGAACCTTATAAAAACTCGTTACAAAGTTAAGTGCCTAGTAGTGTCAACATAAGTTAACATCGAAATACAAGACAAAACATGTGGAGTACCTCCTGATCTAAAAAGATAAGAAAAGTTGTTAAATGAAGCAGTTGGTAACTCGACGAAACACTTAAAAGGAATTTCCAGTTAAGGTGTGAGGGAAAACATGTAAACAAATGTTGTCATCCAATAGAGAGTTAGAGAAACACCACAGATCATAGGTTGTAATATGTGTGGTGGGGTGCTCTCTTGTATTTCCATCAAATTTTGGGATGTCTTCTGAAATTTTGACAGGAACCAGTGGCCAAGTGGGATTGTGCATTATGGGATCCTTCATCAATATGTTTCAGGACTCACAACTATCTGTTGTTCTTGATATACAACAATATATTCAATTTTAAGATTCCAAAGATCAAAATTATAGTCATTGAATTTTTCTATCTCTATCCTTGAACTGCTTTCCATTCTTTCAATCACAACTTTAAAGATCTATGAATTACAAATCCCACTATACCTAGGTTTAGCTTAGATCCAAGATCTACTTAACCTTGCTTTGATACAACTTGTATAGAGAAACATATATGCACTATAATACCACTTGTATCAGACTGGATAAGATGTGCTTTGATACCATCTTTAAGGAAATAAATACCCACACTAAACCAACCAGAAAAGAGAAGATAGATTTAAGAAAAAAATAAATGAAAAACACACTAAGTACATAGAGATTTTACCCTAGAAACCCCTAAGAGAGAAAACCAACATTCCTTGAGTTTCTTGCACCCTTGTTTTCTTATTCATTTTTTTAATATAGAGTTGCATGACTAATCTCCATCTACACCTAAAATGCAATCACCATCATAGTCTCTTACTTTATAGAAGAACAACCTTGCAACCAATTCATCTTACATGTGCATGACCAACAACCTTCATCTAAACATTATCTTTTACAGTAGTACACCATGCCTTATTTACAGGCTTTACCACATGAAAAATCATATATCACATCACCCAAAAGTAGTTATAGATTGATCCAGATTATATTGAGAATGAAATCAGATACAAACAAAAATATAGCAGAGGACACAAAAATATAGTGAAACCCAACTTCTATTAATGGATAACAGAGTAATGTAGAACATTAATTGGCTATAATGGTGGTAGCTTATCTGTAAAGAGAAAGACAAGTTGGCTACACCCATTTTCAATAATCATTACATCACACTCTATTCCATGATCAAAGGACCTACTTCACCTTGATTATATATGAGAGTGAGAGGAGAATAATTCCCATGATGCATGTGGGATGAATTGGTATAAGTTTGAAAATTTTCATAGGAATATAAAACACTAGGACTTTCCTGGAAGTCACCCATCCTAGCACTACTCTATCCCAAGCATGCTTAACTGCGGATTTCTAATGGGATATGATGCATTAACGTTGTACACATGTACATAATACCGGTAGGAAATCATTACATTATGGTTGTATTTCACAAATTAAGATGGAATTACGTTAGATTATCCATCAAAAGGGTGAATATCATGGTTTATCAAAACCTTAGGCTCAAAAATGTTGATTTAGTGGAAAAGGTGGATGGTCATTGAGATCCACCTAAATCAATCCTCCCTCGTTAGGAAGTAATGGTCCCAATTGTTTAAAGATCCCTCAAGAGATAGCTAAATGTTTATTGAATCTGAACCTTGGTGAGTCACTTTCCTTGATGAAGTAGTTGTACTACTTGTACTTAGCATTAGCTCATTGAAGGTTTCCGTGAACCTATTGTTGGATTTTCTAGATCTTTTTAACCAATCTAGTTGCATGAGCTACCCCGATCTAAGTGTGGGGGGACTATGTCGATGAAGATGCATCATGAAGATCTATATCAATGGGGGATAATGGCTAGAACCCAAAGAATATTTGAAAATGGACATGGCCAATAGAGATATGAAGGGATCTTTTATAGCTATGTTTAACATATGGAATACTCTCATTCTCTAGAAGGGAGCATCTATAGATTGGCCCATTAGGCAAGGGAGAACTGGGAACCAATTCAATGTAATTCTCGACTTGGTAGTGCAAATGCACTCCCATAGGTGAAAAATTATCTTTGTGCTCCTATAAAATATTGTCGACTTGCTTCTATTGTATAGAAAGGTCTTGGTTCGGGGCTATGGTGGTCATAGTAAACTTATATTCACCTTATAATTTGATCGTGAAGAGGGAAACATTTTTGGTCTGAGAGATTACTTTGTCGCATTGCTTTTCCAAGATTAATGAAATGGAAGTAGTCATAACTACCTCTAGTATCCTATAGAGTTAATCCCCAGAATAGTGTGATGTTTCCACATATATGGTTGTCCTAAAATAACATCACAGACTTCAAGTGGGGAAACATTACAAAGTACAACATCTTTCAAGGGCTTGATGTTGTAGGACATGTAGCACTATTGGCTGACGTGAAGGTATCATCCCTAGCTAAAGAAACCAATGGTTTATGGTTGGGGGTGTGGCATCATCAACAACTTCAATCTCTTGATTACCTTGGACAATATCATGTTCTTATAGATCCCACTATCAACAATGAAATGTAGTGGGGTCACCTTCCCCCACATCTAAGAATGAAAGAGGTGCTCCCACTCCTCATTATCCTCTAACTCATTTGGTTTTATCATTTTAGTTGTGATGGTAGCACTAGGTTCTACATCAATGATCTTTGTTCCCTATTCTAAATGAAATTTTGAGTTAGGGTCTAACTCCATTTCTTTATCCTCGACCAACAATGACTGTTTCAAGCAACATTCAGTAGTGTTGTGCCAAGGGATTTTGTGGAACTCACACCACTTTTGAATTTCCTTGTTCATCTTCCTTTTACCCTTCTTTTTTTGTGTCTTTGACTAGATGTCTTGAGGTTGGAGTTCATTTCTTTGTCCCTTGTTATGTGAGTTATGGCCACCTTTTCCATGATTTTTTTGTCGTCTATTTGAAAACCTGAACTCTCACTTATTTTTCTACTTAAATTCATGCTCAATTTTGACAACATATCGATAAGTAACTCTAGTGAGGAGATGTCCAAGAAATGCATCTCTATGCGGATATACCTATGTAGGACACTACTATACTCCAAAACTAGGTGTCTATCAAAATATTGAATACCCATCTTTGAGCCAAGGGTATAGAATATGTTGGTATGATCTGGCACTGGTTGGTCCCTCTCTCGACGTAGAGTTGTCCATTCCATATACTAGTCATCATAGCTTCCGATAGGGTATAAATACTCCTTGACAACATCCACAAAGGTTTCCCAAGTGGGTTCTCTCTTAAATGGAATAGATTCATCCGTGGTGTGCCTATCCTAGTATCCTTCCCACCAATATTTGACAAGGGTGATGGCTTTAAGGAGCGCTACTTGTCAAATAGGCCTCAACCACCATCAGTAGTCATTGAAGGATCTGAGAAAAGTTGTCAACCATCTTTTTCCTCTGTCATGTGAGGGATTCCTCAAGCGATATCTTGAAAGGAAATCATACTCTGTCATCTCTCTTTTCTTCCTCCATGGGAGGTCACTTAGTTTGGCGAGAGTGGTCGTTCCCAAGTGAAATTATCTCAAGACCCAACTCTCTATACATTTACCTCATTGGGGACATGCATCGAGAAATAGCTATCAGATTTCTCTGATACCACTGATCTAGATTATATTGATAAAAAAATGAGACACAAATGAAAATGTGGCGTAGAACACAGAAATACAGTGAAACCCAACTTCTATTAATGAATAACAGAATATTGTAGAACAAAAACTAGCTAGAATGGTGCTATCTTATCTTTTAATAGAAATATATGCCAACTATGCTTATTCACAATAAGAATTACATCACACTCCATTGCATGCTCAAAGGACCTCCTTCACCTCGATTATATATGAGAGAGTGAGAGAAGAATAATTCCCATGATTCATGTGGGATAAATTGGTCTAAGTTTACAAAATTCTATAGGCATGTAAAACACTAGGACTTCTAGGGATGTCACCGATCCCAGTACTACTCTAACCCAAGCATGCTTAAATATGGAATTTTGATGGGATTTGGGGCATTAAAATTGTACACATGTACATAAGACCATTAGGAAATCATTACATGATGGTTGTAATTAAAAAATGGATATGACATTACATTACATTCCCCATCAAAAGGGTGAATATCATGGCTTATCAAAACCATGGGCTTGTTGATGTAGTGGAAAAGGTGGATGGAAACCAAAATTTACCTAGATCATAGAACCACATAGATGATTAGATGCAATCTCATGAATATCAATATTCTATTACACTTGACTACTAATCAATTACCATTCGACTACACAGTTGACCTCTAGTTGGTCTTCAGTCAGCTTCCACTCGACCTCTTGTCAACCTCCTTTCGCCTGATCTTTAGACTTCCCATTCAACCACTTCAACCTTCAAATTTTCAATCTATTACTTCAAATTTTACTTAACCATTGACTCTACTTATCCATCGAATTGAACATTCACCTAGTTGATCCACCTCGACTATCCAAATGGTTGACTATTGTTTCATTGCAAAGAATATAACAACCCAATAGAGAAAAATGGGGAGGCATTACCAGGGACCTATTTTGAGAAAAAATGGAGCATATACTTTCACAATGGGACATGGTTCATATCAAACCAGGCAAAGGACAATTCATCTGGTCAAACAAAAAGATTAGGCCAATTCATATTTCAATGAGGATAGATAGGTTCCTAGTGCACAATTATGTACTACTTCATAACAACATCATCATATCCAAAATCATCTCATTATCTACCTCGGATCACAATTCCATCTCCTTTCTCATGAAAGACTAACATGATTATGGGCCTCTTCCATTTTGGTTCAATCCTCTATGGATTCAAGACTCATTGGCCATGGATAAAGTTTTAGAGGTCTCAAAGATATAGATTACAAGTTTCCTTGTCTTCATTTGGGAGTAGAAGATGAATATGAATCATTGTATTATTTTTAGTCTATTTATATGCTTTCACAGTGGAAACAATTTGAGGAATCAACTTGTGGGGCCATTTTAGTGGCAGGTCCAAGTTTGGAACCTTTCATAGCGATTTTGAGGCATTAAATGGAAGTTTTTTGGGTTTTGGTATCTGAAAATTATGCCCACACCCTGGTACATGTTCTACACTCTGAGATATTTCCAATGGTGTATATTTTGCATGAATCAGAGTTCATATGCAAAATTTGGTCCTCTCGCAAGTTGACCTACCCGGTTGACCAACATGGTACAAGATGATTCCACTTCAACCAACTTTACTCATGCATATGGGGCTATCCATGTATGTAACTTCAATAAGAGTCTAGAAGGTACAAAACCCTATCACAATTTAGATTTGAGGAAGTCAACAATGTTATGATATTTAGACACTTGGGAGTTAGTTAAGGTCAACTTTGGTCTAATGTGTCATTAGGTAAAAGTGTGTTTCTTTAGTATGCATTAGTATGCATTTGTATTAATAAAATCCAATTGTCATGATATGTTCTTTACATAGAGTGATTTGACATATCATATTCTCCTCGATCTTAAGGACTACCTTGATATGTGGATTAACACCTGATTGGTCCATCATCTCTATTTAAATAGCATGGAGGGTCATTTTTCGATGATCGATTGTGAGAATTTACTTAATATGTTATTTCTCTATTGGAATACCTATGTTGTCAAACATGGTATCATAGCTCATTTGAAGACTCACTCCCATTGTATATCGAGATCGTGAAGTCATGTTGCATCATCTCTAGTTTCTCCAATTTGTGTACATTTCTAGGTTGAGAGGACTATTCCATTGTGTTGAGAGTGCTCATTTAATTCAGGAATGATTTTTGTTTCACTCAAATTTTTTTTTCCGAAGATACAACCATTTAAGTCAAATACGAAGGTATAAATCCCGAATACACCCCTTTAAATCTTTGCAAATTTCATATTTTGGTTTAATTTTGGTTTTGTATTTTTTATTTCCAGGTTGCTACTCTTTTTGACCTATGTATTCTCTATTTCTTGTGCCCTATGCAATCTCAATAAATAATAAATAGATCATAAAGGGTTATCTTGTCTACATATGCACTTTGTCATGCACTCTATGTGATATCAATAAATTAGAAGTAGAGGAAAATTGTAATTTTGCGGGTAAGCTAACTGAGATCTAACCCTTGTTTTCATCGAGAGGAGAAATTGTTTTCTTCTGTGAAAATATTTTTTAATGAGAATTATATCCAAGACCGTCTTCCACAACAAAAACAACAATGACAACAACAACAAAAACAACCCTCCTTCTAAACAATATAATAGGTTTTGCACTAGCTCACTTGGTTAAAAGTTACTTTACTTAGTAATAGGTCATGAGTTCAAGTCTCTCTTTTGTCACTTTAAAAAAAATAATTAGTCATTCATTTAAAGTTTATTTCACTTAATTTATAAAAGTGGATCACTATTAAATAACTTTAATATTTTCTTCTAAGTTGCTTTTTACATGCAACTTTCATTTATAAAGTAATTCATTGTAAAAGTGAGACACTTCATAAGTAACTTATTTAAAAGTGATATTATAGGCACAGTTAGGAGAAGTATCACCACATGGACCAACTTCTACTTTCCACGTGGCCCTTTGGTTACCGTTTATGCCTTTTTTCAAAACGACATAATTTTCACATCTGAAGTCCGTTTCAGTGTTGTTATTTTTGAAACAGCCTAATTTTTCGATATTTTTCCATCCAAGCCATTAATTTCATTTTTTTAATCCATATTATCCACAGATTTGATATGTATTCTTCAAGTGATATCTTTCTTAAAAGCACCAACTACTTCCAATGGAAATCCCATATGAAGGATTTATTAAGAAGTAAAGGATATACCAGATTACCATGGGGAAAGAAATAGAACCTACTGATGATGAAAATAAAATCAAATGGGAAAATAAGAATGATGAAGCACGCAGATTGATTGGAATGTCCATCTCTCTTGATTTAAGGTTTCACCTTCAAGGAATTGATGACCTTGATGATGCTTTGAAAAATATTGAATTTATGTTGGGTAAACACAATATTATTCGATCTCGCGAGATAGAAAATCAAATAATGACTTTAAGTCCAAATTATTTTTCTTACATTAAAGAATTTTTATCCAAGTTCAAAACACTTATAATTTTATGTAAACAATGTAACATAAAGTTGGATGATGAGTGTTGCATATACATTATTCTTTCTAGGCTTGGTAGTGCATATTATATTTTTGCATCTACTTTTTATGCCACCAGAGAAGATCTAGGGGCTTCTTATAAAAATACCTCTTTTGAGTCCTTTTGTGATGCTTGATTAGAGAGAAAGATAATTTTGTTCAACTTAGAGTGATCAACACTGCAAGTACCTCCAACAAAGACATAGTGGCCCAACAAAAAGAGAAACCCAAGAATCCCAAGAAGAAAAATCCTAGCCACAACAACAAGAAGAACAAGGGCCCCAAACACTCTCAACCAACTTCCTCTCCTAATTGGGACAAAGGAGAAAAATATAAAAGTAAGAAGATTGTTAGACATTGCAACTTTTGTGGGAAAGATAGACATGATGATTCCAAATGTTTTAAGAAGATTTTATCTTTAGAAGCAATGATGAAGAAGCACAACATCGATATTGATTCTAATTCTTCTTCTTATTCTCATAGACATGCACTTTCGAATTTTGGTTTCTCCTTCAATGCAACTTTTAATTCTTCTTATGATGAATGGCTTATCAATTCTAGAGCATATTATCATATGGATAAGGATAAATCCATGTTTTCTTCTCTAAATGAATGTAACACAAAGAAACTATTAGTTGGTGATGATATATATATTAGTGTTGTAGGGTTTGGAATAGTTGTCGTAGATAATGGTCATTTCAATGATGTACTATGTGTTCCAAGTATTTTGTGCAACTGTATATCAATTTATGAGACAACTCATTTAGGTGAAGTTAAAATTGAAGACTTTTCACCTCACCAACTTGTAATCAAGGATCTAAAATATCCTCAACATGTTCTTGCAAATACAATTGTTCATTGTATTACCAGGTTGTACAAGTTTGATAACTTTGGGTCATTATCTTTCCCATAAGTTTTTATTTCTCATAGCAATGACTTGAGAAAAATTTGGCATGAGCAGTTTGGTCATCTAAGTTTTTCTCATTGCAGCAACTATGTAATCAAGAGACGGTGACTAGTCTTCCTCTTGTTTCTTGCAGAGATTGCGTTTGTTGCAATTGTGTTCTCAACAAACCTCATCAGGATAGCTTTTACAAACATGCCTCTTGGCACACCTCGGACCCTTTGCATCTTGTTGACAGTGACTTGTGTGGTCCAATACTTTCTTCTCCTTGTTTTTCTAGGTGCAAGTATTTATTAACTTTCATTGATTACTTTTCCGAGCATACTTGGGTTTACTTCCTAAAACTTAAGAGAAAAGTTTTTGACAAGTTTTTAACCTACAAGTCCCTTGTAGAAAAACGATATGGACATCAAATTCAAAGGTTAAGAACAGACAATGAAGGCTAATATGTGAACAATAATTTTACAAGTTACTTCACTGCATAGGGAATCCAAATGAAACACATTGTTCCATATACACCACAATAAGATGGTGTTGCTAAGATAAATAACCACACATTAAAAGAAATTACTAATTGTATGATCCAATATAAGGGATCAAGTCTAAAGTATTGGGAAAAATCCATTAACTATGAAAATTACATAATAAATTGAATTCCCACTAAGTCTCTTAAAAATATAACACCAGAAGAAGCATGGAATAAACATAAGTTTGATGTAAGTCACTTCTATGTATTCGGGAGTGTAGCATGGGCTCACATTCCTTATGATAAAAGGAAATCATTGTAGCCTAAAAATGAGAAGTGTATATTTGTTAGTTATTTTGAAGATGTCAAAGGTTACATACTTCTTCAACCACATTGGAATGAAATTATTATTAGAAGAGATGTTAAATTTGATGAAAATCTCTTGTCCTGCGAGCCTAATTTGATGTTTGTTCCTTCTTCGACCTGCAATCCATATTTTGTGCTTGTTCCTTATTCTATTCCTATTTTGGTTTCTTCCTTAGATGATGACGTTTAGGATGAAAATCCACCTCTTCCTTTTCACCTTCGTACAAATGATCAAATTGAACTTGAACCTGCACCAACACCATTGCTTCCTAGATGGGCTTTTTCTACATGAGAAGTAGTTGGTGATCTTGTTGGTGATCCTTTAGATCAGCTTCGAACACATTCACAGTTCTATTGAGCCTCTTATATTTTGGCTCAAGTTTCAGAGACTCATGATCCAGAGACATTTTCAAAATATTTAGGTCATGTATATTGGCATACAACAATGAATGAAGAGTATTGTTCTTTACTAGAAAATGATACTTGGGATCTTGTACCTCTTCCAAAATAAAGAAAACTTGTTACATGTAAATGGGTCTACAAAACTAAGTATGCATTAGATGGAATTGTTGAAAGACACCAGGATCAGTTGGTTGACAAATTATTTTCCCAAGTTGAATGAATTGACTATAATGAAACATTTTCCCTTGTAGTCAAACTGAATTCCATCATATTTTTTCTAGCCCTTGCAGCCTCACATAAATGGGAGGTCTATCAGATGAATGCCAAATCTTCCTTATTGAAAGGGGATTTTCAATAATAAATCTACATGGAAAACCCTATTGGTTATATCGAGAATGACTCTAGCCTCGTTTGTCTCCTTAATAAATCTCTTTATGTTCTTAAGCAAGCTCCTCGATCTTGGTATGCCAACATGGACATATTTCTTCTTGACATCGGATTTTATAGATGTCATTATGATCCAAATGTCTATACCAAGAAAGAAGGAATCCATCTCATCATTATTTTTCTTTATGTTGATGATCCTATCCTCACCGATATTGACCCAAAACATTTAGACCAAGTGGAAACCAGCCTTGAGAAGAAATTTTAAATGATAGACTTAGGATTTTTACACTAATTCCTTAGCCTCCAAGTTTTGCAAACCCAAGAAGGAATTTTTCTTTCCCAATCTAAGTAGGTTGGTGACCTTCTTCACTACTTTTACATGGAAGAATCTAGACTAGCCCCTTTTCTCTTCCATGATGGAGTCAAACTTGATGCAACTTGTACTTCTCCCGAAACTAATGCAACTTTGTACCGTAAATTAGTTGGTAACCTCTTACACTTGATTCATACCCATCTTGATTTTTCCTTTGTTGTTGGTATTGTTTCCCTCTATATGTAAACACCCCATGAAAGCCATGGAAAATAAGCTAAGATGATACTTCAGTATGTCCAGGGTACAATTCTATTCGGGATACATTACAGCTCAAAGGAGACTCCTTTATTAGTTGGTTTCACTTAATCGCATTGGTCTAGTGACCTTGATGATCGAAAGTCTATTGCAGTTTATGTTTTCATTCTTGGTTAAAGACATGTCAGTTGGACCTATAAGAAATAATAAACTATTTATCATTCTTTAGTAGAAGCAGAGTACTGATCAACGATTAATGCAATTTAGGAATCCTTGTGGCTTCGATAGATCCTTCTATAGTTTTTGTTCCAGCAACATCATTTGACCAACCTTTGGTGTGACAATCTGAGTGCCATTAATCTTGCCAAAGACCCAGTTCAACATCAACTCAATAAACACATCAATCTACATGAACTTCATCAAAAAAACATCCATGATCAAGATATTGAAGTGTTATTTTTCCTTACAGAAGATTAAGTTGCAGACATTTTCACAAACTCTCTTACAGAAGTGAATTTTTCAAACTTCGATCTATGTTAGGAGTTCAGGAAATTATCATAAAGGGAGGACAATCTCTAATGCCTCCTTCCTTCTCCTATTGTGTCACCCTTGTAAACCATTCAATTCTATCCCAAGTTGTTCTTAAGGGGGGATACTAGGATATTTTTAGGCACCAGATCTATTATAATAGCAGAAAACAGAAATATTGCAGTGAATACCAATGGAACAACAACATAGAATAGTAATATAGAAATAACCAACAAAATATATATGGAACCACAACAACAAAATAATACCTTTATTGACAAGAAACAATGTTCACTTTCCTCTTTGAGGGCGAACCTCCAGTAGAGCAGAGATCTATTACAATAATTCTCATAAAAAATACCTCTCATAGCTTCTACTCTTATTTATACTAATTCTATCTTCTAAATAGCATTATAGAGGAATCTCTTTCTAGAAGCGGGAGCTTCTATTAGGTATTCTTACATTGAATTGTTCATACTTATTAAATAGGCATTATTAACTAGTATCATCCATTATTACATGGAAATATATTATTCTACCTATATGACAAGTTGGGGGTTTAGGTCCCTAACATGCCATCCCCCTTGAAGAGCAACCTTGTCCTCAAGGATTGATATGAGGAAATTCTTGGAGAGTATTTTTTGGCTCCTAGGTGGCATCTTCTGGAGTTGTATATTTCCACTACACTAACACCTCCTTGATGTTGTGGTGATGGAGACGACGTTCATGTTGGTCCAATACTACCTATGGTTGCAACCATATGGAACATTCAACATCCAACTCCAGAATATTGGTTTGCGTTTGGCACTTAGTTCCAATCACCTTCTTTAACCATGAGACATGAAAAACAGTATGGATCTTAGAATGATTAGGTAGAGATAATTGATAGTCCATTGGTCCCACATGCTTGAGAATGGTATAAGGACCATAACATTTGGGAGAAAGCTTCTTATAGTGTTCATATTTGAGTGAAGTATTCTTGTAAGGATGTAGACAAAGAAACCCATGGTCTCCTGTAGCAAATTGGTGTTCTGAACGTCCTTGATCTGCTTGTTGTTTCATATGATTCAGATCCATGACCAAATTTTCTTTGAGAGAAATGAGAATGGTGGCACAAATTGTAAGAGTTTTGTCAACCTCCTTAATCTTATATACCCTTGGTATGTCGAAAAGAACTAACGGGGTATATTTTCCGTATACTGCTTCAAAAGGAGTCATGTGGGTATCTATATGGTAAGATGTGTTATACCACCATTTAGCTAGGGGTAACCACTAATCCCACTGATGTTGCCTATCAGATGAAAAACACCTCAAATATGTTTCCAAACAATTTTTGACAACTTCAGTTTGGCCATCGGTCTATGGGTCATAAGAAGTACTGAGTTGTAATTCTGTGCCTTGGAGCCTAAATAGTTCTTGCCAAAAATTGTTGGTCAAAGTTGGATCTTTGTCAGATAAAATAGAATGAGGCATGCCATGAAGCTTGAAAATATGATCCATGAAAATATGAGCCACTTTGGATGTTGTGAATGGGTGTTTAAAAGAAAGAAAAATGAGCATATTTGGAAAGGAGATCAACTACCACCATGATGACTAACTTATTGCCAGATTTAGGTAATCCAACAATTCAATCCATTGAAATGTCCTTTCAAATAGTTGGTGGAATTGGAAGCAGTTGTAGTGTTCTCGGAGTTTTTATAGTTCCCCCCTTGTTGTGTGGACAAACATCACATTCAACCACAAATGTGTGGACATCTTGTTTTATACCATCCCAGAAAAAAGAACGTTTAACTCGTTCATAGGTTTTGGTAAACCCAGAATTCCCTGTTGTGGGTGAAGCATGAAGCTCAGAAAGCTTCATGGATTTAAGTTCTGACTGGTGGCTTAAATATAGATGGCCTTTGTAGAGAAGCTCTTCATTGTGCCAAGAGTACGTTGGAGAAGATAAAGAATTGTCTTGCAATTGTTGGATCCGTCTAGAATTTTGGGGGTCTTGCAACCATTCTTGGCGAAGATCTTGGAGCCAATCTGGTATAATGAAGGAGAGGTAAAAGAGGAATCCTTCTTCTTCTTACCTTCTTTACAAAGCATACGCTACCACATTTTCTTTTCCCTTCTTATATATCTCATAATCATATCCAAATCGCTTGGTAACCCATTTGTTTCCTCCTAGGATGAAATTCTCTGTTCTAGTAAATACTTGAGGCTCTGATGGTATTTCTTAATTTGGAAGTGTTGCCCCAAGAGATAAGGGAGACAAAGATCCACAACATGTATAATAGCCAACATTTCCTTTTCATATATTGATTGGTGAAGATGTCATTCTGAGAGTTGTTTTCTAGTGAATACCAAGGGTCTACCATCTTGCATGAGTATTGCGCCAATGCCTTTTCCGGAGGCATCACATTATAGAACAAAAGTCTTTCTGAAGTATGGAAGGGCCAAGCCAGGAGTTGTGTACATGGATTCTTTCAATGCTTGAAATGATTGATCAGTTATTGGTGTCCAAGTGAAATAATTATTTTTGAGGAGAGAAATAAGAGGCGCTGCAATTTTTCCATAATTCTTCACAAACTTGTGATAATATCATGTTAAACCTAGAAAACCATGCAATATATTGAGCATTTTCTTGGCACGACCAATTATACATAGATTCAATTTTATTAGTATCCACCCTTACACCATCATTGCCGACAATATGACCCAAGTACTCCACTTTTGAAGCTCCAAAGTCACATTTAGATTTCTTGAGAAAAAGTTGGTGCTGAGAGAGTAGACTGAGAACTTTATCCACATGGGTAAGATGGTTTTCCCAGGTTTTACTATAGATTAGAATATCATAAAATAAAACTAGCACAAAATGACATAGAAAAGGACAGGAAACATGGTTCATGAGACTTTGGAAAGTGGAGGGAGAATTACACAGGTCAAAGGGCATGACCAAGAATTCATAGTGACCCTCATGAGTGGGAAAAGTAGTCTTAGGAATGTCTTCCTCTTGCATATGTATCTGGTGGTAGCCAGAACATAGATCAAGTTTAGTAAAATATTGAGCACCACTTAATTCATCCAAGAGATCATCAATGACATGAATGCACAATTTTTTTTTGATGGTGTGTTTATTGAGGGCACGAAAGTCGGGACACATACACCAAGTACCTTATTTTTTTAATGCCATGACCACTGAGGAAGAATAGGGGCTGGTAAGAGGGCTGATAACACCCGTGGTTAGCAATTATTGAACAATTTTATCAATTTCATTCTTTTGGGTAAAGGGATGATGATAAGGGTGAACATTTGGAGGAATATTGTTGAGGATGAGAGGAATGGAATGATCATGAACACCATGAGAAGGAGGAAGTCCCTAGGGAGTGGAAAAATTGGCTTTGTGTTTGGAGATGATACATTGAAGGTCAGGATGCACCACAGGTGTCTCAATTTCTTGAATAGAATGGAGTTGGGAAAAATGTAGGAATGACATTTTTTTAGGATCTTTTCCATTCGATGGGAACTGATGATCTTAGGGGATCCTGTTGTGATTCCTTGGAATTTATATTCTTGTCCCACATGTTGGAATTGCATGGTTAATTCCATAAAATCCATGAGGATGGGACCAAGAGTGCATAAACATATGATATTTTAGGCAGTACTGCCCAATTTGGAGACACACATTTTCACAAAGCCCCCCCACATTTCTTGGAACCACCATTGGCAATGATAATTTGAAAGTTGTTTATTGCATGTATATAGAAATGGGTTTCTTGGAATATACAATGGTGAATAAAGTTATGAGTGCTTCCACTATTAATTAAGATGATGACCTTTTGATTCTTAATGTAGCTAATGAGCTTGATGGTTTGGGGAGAAGAGAATCTAGTGAAAGCATTCAATGAAATGACTAGTTCTAATTCGGGTTGGTTAGAGGGTGGAGTAATATCAGTTGGCTTAGGTAAATATTCCATAGGGGGTATCTTAAGATATTGTTCAGAAACATCCTCAGAGATGGCCATAAACAAATTTTGTTCCTTACACTTGTACCCTGGAAAATATGTGTCATCACAATTATAAAAAAATCCCTTGAGTTGGTGTTCCTCCATTTCAAACCGAGTTAATTTTTGGATATTGATGGGAGTGAGAGGAAGAGTAGGGTTAGTAGGTTGAGTGAGAGGAACAAAGGAATGTTTATAGTTCTGAGCAGAGATAAATTTTTGGGCTTCCTTAGCACGTTGAGTAGCTTCCATTGAAGCGTGAGGGTGAGCCATGAGGACCTAGGATCGAATTTCTTTTTTGAGGCCACTAATAAAACATTCTCGGAAGAAGGCATTAGACAAGCCCTATGTTATGAAATCCAAGTGTTCAAAGGTAGATATAAAGTCTTCCACTGATCTATATTGCTTCAACTTGGTCAAACTACCAAGATAGTGGGTGTCAATTTCAAATCGTTCATATAGCTCTGCCACAAACTGAGTCCAAGCAACATACCCCTGGTGTGTATTTTTATGCCATTCCCACCATTGCCAACATTTTGGGTCTAAATATAGGACAACATAATGAATTTTTTCCATATCATTAGTAATTCCATGCAAGGAGAAATAATGTTCCATTTGAGTGACCAAAGCAGTGGGATTAGATCCGACAAATTCGATCACTTCAACTCAGGAAAGGAAGGGGTCACAAGGAAGGGAATTGGAATGAAGGGCTATATTATGGGAAGATTTCTCACCTTCATAGTGGGAAGTTTATTCAAGTGAGGGAGAGTGAAGGGACCATTTAAATCACTGGGTGAGGGAGGACAATTCACCCTTAACCTCTGCCAATTCACCTCTCACTTTGTCCTCGAAGGTGTCTAAGTAGGAACTGTTGGAAGCAATTTCAGAGGTCATTCTTTGGATGTATACATTGTGTTGTTTGGATTCATCTTGCAGGTGAAGAAATTCTTGGTTGCGAGTGTGGGCCATGGATAAAGGAGGGGAACTAAAGAGGGGAAATGGGACCATGGAAAAAAAGAGTAAAACATGATGTATATGAGTGTGTTTAGTGTGAAAATGGGAATACAATGAGATAGGTGTCAAAAGAGTAAAAAAAAAGGTTAAAAATGATAGGTATCACAACGATCATGGAAAAAGGGGAATCCAATGAGATAGGTCTAAAATAACGGTCCAAGGAGGTAAAAAAAAGGTTAAAAATTATAGGTGTCAATGATCTAGGTAAAAAAGGGAATCCAATGAGATATGTCTCAAATAAGGGTACTAGAAGGTCCCCTTTATTTTTTTTCTCTTTATTTTTTGTTTCCTTTTTTTTTTTTACACTTCGCTAGGGTTTTATGCAGATTTGAATAACACAATAGGATCGAAATGCCCAAATTCTTAACAGAAAAAATGAAAGAAATGTATAGTAATTTTCACAACCTAAATGCAGGAGGAAAGGTTGCAGGGCAATCAATCTTCTCTATTCCTTTTCCATTTGTAATTTTTGCAACCCGAATGCTGGAGAAAAGGTTGCACGACAATAGATCTTCTATGTTCCTTTTCTATTTGGTTTCTTTCCCAAGGGTTAGGGTTTTCATGGTTACTACAGACAAGTGTTTTCCTTGTGCTATAACTCTCTAATATACATGCGGGGTCCAACAGTAGTACTCAACCCAATATCTCATGGAACTAACTAAGGAGGCTAGATCGTATCCTTAGCCATACTACCTGACTACCCAGGTACTAGAGAGTATATTCTCGAGTGTTTTTCTTGGTGGAACTATACCATTCAGGAAGCCAATTGGTTGATCTATGGTTGGATTTAGGATAGATATGGGGTCTCCTGATATGCCAGAGGTACGTGGAAGCACAATTCCATATACATGTGTTATCTGATGTGCTACCACTTGAAGGGGTACCAACAAGGGTTACAAGGGTGGCCAAAAGATGTGCTCTTAAGTACCTCTTGTAGTTCCCATGTGTATGCTTCCCCGACCGTTGATTTATGCATTGAACGACAAATCTTTGTGGCTTAAAGACATCGGAACACGTCTCTACCCTGGAAAAAAACAATTATCCCACAAATCCTGCCAATGAAAGTGCTCTGATACCACTTGTTAGGAACCGGATCTATTATAATAGTAGAAAACATAAATATTGTATTGAATACCAGCAAAACAACAACAAAGAATAGTAATATATAAGCAGA
This sequence comes from Picea sitchensis, assembly GCA_010110895.2. NCBI lineage: Eukaryota > Viridiplantae > Streptophyta > Pinopsida > Pinales > Pinaceae > Picea > Picea sitchensis. The sequence continues at coordinate 69,218 of SNQJ01S0021586.1, forward strand.
ACAACACAATATATGGAACCACAATACCAAAATAATACCTTTATTGACAAGAAACAATGTTCACTTGCCTCCTCGGGAGGGAAACCTCCAGCATAGTAGATATTTATTACAATAATTCTCACAAAAAATCCCTCTCATACCTTCTACTCTTACTTATACTAATTATATATTCTAAAGATCATTCTAGAGGAAGATCTTTCTAGAAGCAAAAGCTTCTATCAGGTCTTCTTACATTGACTAGTTCATATTTATTAAATAGGCTTGTTAACTAGTATCATCCTTTATTACATGGAAATATATTATTCTACCTATATGAGAAATTATGGGTTTATGTCCCTAATAGATAATTAGACACTTATGAGTTATTTAAGATCAACTTTGGTCTAATGTGTCATTAGTTAAGAGTGTGTTTCTTAGTGTATTTATTTAGTATGCATTAGTATTCATTTGTAGTTAGGAAATCTTATGGTCACGATATGTTATAAACATAGAGTGATCCAATGGATCATATTCTTCTTGATCTTAACGACTACATTTATCCATGGCTTAGAACCCAATTGTTCCATTATCTCTATTCAAAGAGCATGGAGGGTCATTTGTCAATGATCAATTGTCAAAACTCTATTGTAAATCTCTTTGTAATATTTTTCTTTTGCATTAATAATTTGCTCCAAGTGTGACATTTGGTAATGCAACACTTAGGTGTGTAATAAATTCCCCCTAAAGTGTGAAGTCAAAAGAAAATTTGATGGTCGAGACACTTTACAAAAATATGTATGTGAAGGTCTTGGAATAGGAGAGTCGGTCAGAAGCTACAGACAAACATCAAACCATATATATGGATCATCCCCAACCTAGGCATACCCATGCTTAGAATACACTAACTCAAAGCATGGCCACCAATCAATACATTGTGGATGCATGAAAGAAGGGACTAAGGATATGGACACCAAAGATAAAATGTGGATCCATATCTCCATGACTCAATCAGGTCGTAGCCACAAATGAATACACAATGGAGCTACGATATGAAAAAACATATCCACGGAACAACACAAAGTGGATCTATGGGATAAAATTTATATCAATAAGATCACTAATGTGATTACCATACTAGAATCTTCTGAGTACTCATATAGTCTCCATCGCAACCTGAGTGATGCACATAATGGAGGTGGGTGCCTCAGGGGTTCCCAAGGTCTTCGTCTCGATCCCAAAATGGTATGATTCTAGCCATGTGAATAGATGTGTTGATGTCTAACATGGTAGAAACCACTTGATTACCAAGTATTGATGTATAACATTAACAAATGCAATTAAAATCACCAAGGATGACAATGAATCCCAAGGTACCCTAGTACATTCCATAAAATATGAATAAATGAGATGAATTCAAACATTCATGGAATCATTCGATCATAGGGAATGTAGGTTCCAAGGTATTAATTGGTTTCTAAGTCCAATTCATATATAATGTGTTGAAGTTCACATGAATAGAGTCGTTGAAGGAAAGTGTCTCCCATAATCAACTTGACACTAACACAACAAAGTGATTTAAGATAATATATTAAATGATCACAAACTGACACAAGGATGAAGGTTGGTAATACTGCAGAGTGTTTGATTTGTGATGAAACTTCCCTTGAACATTGAGAGGAATGAAAAATAACTTGGAAGCATTGACTTGATTGAGACATAGACAAATACATAGTGTGATGATAATCGGGGAACTCTTCGGGTGGGATGAAGGAGTATAATGACTCATAGGATTGGTATGAATCGGAGACAATGAAATTACCCAATTGTAAGACAAGATGCAAACAGGTGCCATGTTTAAGGGTGATAACAAACACTTTCCATAATGCTTTCCAAAAACTGACCCACTTCTCTCAAATTCCCCCTCGCCATGAATGAAAAGTAGTTGTTTGTTTTTTAATGAATTTGAGAAGGATAACAGATGTTCGGTATAACTCATATTTGATGACTCCATCATCACATGTTTAATGAACCTAAAGAAGGAGGGGTTAAGTCCCATATGGTTCCTTCAATGTATAATTTTACGAGCCCAATGAAGTTAAACTCGATGCTCTTTTCATGTTTAGAGAGTCTAAAAAGATCTTAAGGAAGACTCCAAGGGTGTTGTTTTTTCATAAATTTAGTTCCCCAAGCCCAAAAAAGTGTAAAACAATACAAGGTAGAAATATTCTAGTCAAGATTGTATATAGTGTTATATTTTCGTAGTTGTTCTTACGAGGCTGAAAAGGGGATAAAATACCACTCGAAATATAACTCTTCATTGTTTAACGAGCTCGAAGAATGACGAAATATGCTCTCATGAACAAGATTGCTAAAAATAAAAATTATCGCCTCCTAAAGTCCTGCACAAGTATGAGATGACTCGATGGAAATAAGGTCAAAAATATCCATAAATATTATCAAACAATGTTTACACTCAAAGAAATATCTTGTATGGAAGAAAGAAGGTAATTTGAGCATAGAAAAGTAACTAGTTATAATGGATAAAAGAGAAACTAGTGAAAATACCTAGTTAATTTAACCTCTTAGCATTTCCTTGTTGAAAATTTCCTCCTTTTAGGGAAGATATTTGGGTGCTGATTGTGGGAGATATAGGAGCACATTTCGCAAGTTGTATGAAGCAGGTCGATCCCCTCATCATTCTCTTTCATTTCACTATACTCTTATGTCATTTTGTGCAAGTTTAGGGATGATTTGAGTTGAAATAAGGCTCTCTTAGTTCCCCTATAGATTATCGCTCCCATAACACATATATAGGAGAGATGAAGTAGTATTTATCACTGTGCAACCCTCTCTAGGGGGGGATAGGAATAATTTCTAATAAAAATTTTCTAACAGATGGTTAAGAAAGCATTGAATGAAGCTCAAATTTGGACTAATGATTCTTGTTGTGATGTGTAGGAAGTCTTTGGAAAAAAATATTGAACGAAAAGAGAGAGGAAATGAGGCCAAAGACATGGCTACCTTGCATGACCCAAACACCATGGAAACCTTAAGAAACTGTAGTTTTCTTAAATTATTCAAGACTAATAGCATGAGAAAGAAAGCACTCATTTTAGAGCATCTGATAAGGATGTGGGATGCAAATAAAAAAAAATCCATGTGGGTGCTCATATTCTTGATATAGAGATGGAGGAAATTTACTTCTTAATAGGGTTGTCCAAGTGGAGAGCACCTATTATTTTTTCTGGTCATCAGGGCACTGAGATGTCAACCGATGAATACATTGCTCAATATTGTAGGGAAGGTATTAGAAAGAGCAGTGGGAATATCCCCATAAAGGACATCATAGATCTCCCATTACTCATGATCCTCTTCACTATGACAAAGCTAGCAGGAAGCACATGGCCACATCTACTTCAAAACTCAGATAGTGTATGTTATTGAATGTCTTGAGCCTAGAGGGTTCAACTGGTGTGGGGGATTGTTGGTGAATTTGAAATATCAAATCAGTAAGTGTAAGACAAGGAGGCAAAAAAAATTCATATATGGATCCATCTTGGTATCATTCTTCTTAGAGAAGGTGTCTTTAATTCACCCATGAATAGAGAAACCCATGCGACCTCCGACTGAGCCACTAATGGAGCGTTGGACTAGTCTCATGTCTCGGTCAGGGGGTGGTCCCCAAATTTTCTCATTTGATGTTGGATTATTCACATGGTGGGAAGATCAGATCCCTATGATCGAGAAATTCCCATATGTCGGGATGGATTTCAGAAGAGACACAGATCTAGTGTTTTTTTAGGGAGCATGGTGGGACGCGACAAGTATGTCTTCAA
>SNQJ01S0021587.1:23073-36597 GCA_010110895.2 Picea sitchensis
ATCCACAAACAGATTCTCAGAAGTTCAACCTGGTCGATCCTCCTATGCGCAACACTGTGAACGTTCCAGTCAATGGCTGGTCTGCGATAAGATTCGTTGCCGATAATCCTGGTAAGCAGAAAGTTACACACGATGCCGCTTTCTGTCGTTGTTGTCTCTTATTTTTATATGTCTTAACGTTGGTGATGGTGTTTATGTATGGCAGGAGCTTGGCTGATGCACTGCCACTTAGACGTGCACATAACATGGGGGTTGGCGATGGTTTTTGTTGTTAACAATGGACCTGACTCTCTTTTGAGTCTCGAGTCGCCCCCATTAGATCTTCCACAATGCTGAAGACAACTGCCATGGATACAGATCGACCCCAAAGATAGATGACATTCTTACTATATTTGTCTGCTTATTTCATTAGTTGGATAAATATTGATCATCGTGTTAGTTCAAATGCAAAAAGAGTTCACGGCATATGCCATTGTTGGTATTCTTATTCAATGACAATTCACTAGGTAAGTTTTGATCATCAATTGATTGTTAGCCTGTACCAAATTTCCAGGCAAACTAATGCCACTGTTTGTATTCTTATTCAATGACAAAGCTCGCATATTTTGTGTTCTAATGTTGTTCCCGGAGCGTCCACAATTTGAATCCAATAAGAGTCCTATGCTGTAATGAATATATGCTTACGCGATTCATCATTCTATGGACTGTTATAAAATAGCTGTCACTCGAAGAGAGAGAGAGTTGTACGTTGTAATACGCGCTTCATCATTCTATGGACTGTTATAAAATAGCTGTCACTCGAAAAGAGAGAGAGCTCTACGTTGTAATACGTGCTTCATCATTGTATGGACTGTTATAAAATGGCTCAGAGTTCTATTTTCTAATTTATATCTGATTATGCTCTTCATTATTGTGTGGAGTAATTATAAAGTGGTCGTCAATCATTTGGAAGAAAGCTACTTTCCATAGCAAAGGTATTACAAACTCTTAAAACAAAAGTGATGCATGGCATCATAGTCCAGGTTGGAATGTGAATAAATGTGAGAGAGTACACACAAGTTGGTAAGAAGTTAAAGTGCATGTGGTATCCATGCAGAATTTAGTATTTCCGAATTAGTTTAATTTGAACAATAATTATAAGGTTCCTAGTAATAACTTTTGTTACATAGGTTTGTGGACAAAAACACAAAAAAAATAGCATTTCCAAATGAGTTTTTTTAAAACAATAGAATAGTGATGCATGTAGCTTCTCATAGGGGCCATGTTGATTTCATCCTAGATTTCTATGTCATAAAGGTCATTTTTTAATTTCCTTAGATCCATTGAAATACTATGCAGACTATGTTCAATTTCTTCATTGTGTGCCGCATAGTCCAATACCCAACGCTCGAGCTCATCTACATGATGTTCAACTATGCCATAAAACTTTTCGAAAGACAACCCCTTTAAAATATCAAGATGTTCATGGAAGGATTCTTTGGTGATTTTCAATGATTTGAGAATTAAGTTTGGGTCTTGAACCTCATTGGTACTTCTGACTAAGTCTATTTGGATCAGGCTTGTGAATAAATTTTCTTTTTCTGCTTGTTTACATGATTCGACAATGAGCTCTAGGTTCTTAACTTTCTTTTGCCAGCATGCTTTTACTTTTTTGGTCCGCTTTGGGGAGGGGAATTTCTCTTGTCTTCTTTTCAGTTTTGATGTATTGACGGCATGGTTGGAAAAATGGGTTAGCACCTCTTCACAAAAACACTGATCTTTTTTTAAATTCGCCTCCAAATGTTCGAGGAAATAATTTTCCTTCTTTCTGAAGGAAACTAAATTTTGCGATGTTTCCGAGGCTTCAGTAACTAGCTGCATTCTTTTGTTGATGTTATTCTCTACAAGGGCTCTAGAGCATGCAATGAGGGTAGAGGATACTTTCATCTTGGCTTCAGTGGTAGCAGACATGTTTTTTGCTAAAGGACTGGCAAATTCTGGGGTTGCAATGAAAGCTTGCTCAAATTCGTTGAGGTATTCTTTCACTCTGGCATTTTTCGCTTCAATTCCTCCAATGGAATCATGAAGAGCATCACTGGTTACTTGGCGAAATAGGGAGATTTGGGACAACCGCATTTTCCTAAAGTTAATCTATGTGCGAGATTTTTCTTTCCTGTTTGTTACATCTCTCTTTTCAATGACCATACTTTTAGATTAGCTATCGAAAAGAGCGCTCTGGAATACGAAGGATTCATCTTCGTCAAAAAAATCAATCTCAGTTATTTCCACTGCGGACGACCTAATTTTGTGTATGTGCTCAATTTCAATTTCAAGTTGCACCTGTTCATTTTCAATTTCGGGCTCGTCCGCCTACCTTGCATTTTTTTTTCTCTTCTTCGTTAGTGGAATTTTGTGAGAACTATCAATTTTTATATGAGGGTTATTATCTCCTCCTCCATTCGAAGATTTGTGGGTTGATTTCTTACTGGGGTGGGCCATTGAAGCGATGCTCCATGATGTCATGGTCTTGGGAGTGTTGTCAGGGGACTGAGCACTCTTCTCACATGATACTTTACCCTGTTGTATTTACAATTCAGTCGTGCTTTGCAATGTCTCTGTATCGCAATTGCGAGAAGCAACATTGTTTTCGTCACTATCCTTGGCTTTGGTCAGGTGTCTATGGATAAAAGAGTTGTTAAATCCAACTTCCGGTAAATGTTCTCGAAAAATCCCATTAGGGTCGAACCCTTTTATCCTTTCAGCATACGTTAGGTTCAATTCCCTTTTAGCATACGTTAGGTTCAATTCCTTGAAATGGTCGGCAAATTCGTTAATCTTGTTGATGTTTCTGCACAAGAAGTCTCCGACTTTCCAGGGCAGAGGAATGAATTGTTTTTTTTTCTTATCATGGAAAAAATGCAACCATTAGTTGTATTGCCTTGTTATTTCTGCAACAAACATTTTTTCTGTGATGTGGCATGGAAGGAAAAAAGGATTTTCCTTAGAGCCAAAGACCATGAGTACACTGTGATTTTCCTTTTGTTCAAGTGTGCCCTTCATGTTCAAAAACTTGTTTGCCTGGCGAGACATCCGGGGAGCATCCTTCCCTAACAACAAATCTTTGAAAACTGAGACAAAGCCATTAAAAACTTCATAAAAACAATGGGAGGCCTTGTGCCTCCACAGGGCCTGGTACCAAAATGTTACTGGGTCGAATCCACAGTTTATTTTATTGGAAAGAGAAAGTTTTGGAAAGGGACAACAATGCACTATTGTGAAAATCAAGTCGGATGACATATAAAATTTATTTGATTCTTTGAATCGTGACAACTGGGAACAGATCTCAATGGAAATTATCTTCCCCCAATTGAAAATGAATTGTTCCTTGACTTTGAATTACAAAATATAAATAATTATATGGGAAATGATTGTCATGGATGCATGTCTCTTTATTCTTATAAACAACCAAGAAATATCCCAGAGTACATTTCTAAAGGAACTCGCCTGCAACTTTGTGATATCTTGTTGAACTATTGTTGGGTCTTCAAGGAATTCGACCAAGATGTCCAACCGGTTATCATGTTTTCCTAGGAACTTCTTGCAGTATTGTCCTCTGAATGTCAATGTTGGCTCCGACAATTTTAACATCTTGCAAAATACTTGAGGGAAAAAAGAAACAAGGGAATGGTCGTGTAGTGGGATAATTCTTTGTCTTGCAATATATTTTTTGGTGCACCAAGAGACCACCTCCTTACAGTCAAAAACCTTAGAGACGCAGCCTGCATGAGCAATTATGGAGGTCCAAATCACTTCATCGTGGGTGGAATGGGATGAATAGTAAAAGTATGCCTTGTACCACTAGAAGTTCTGGTCTTGATGTATGAAGATAGTTATTGTGTCTCCACAAAACTGTTGTCCACCTGCTGCCATAAGTCTACAAGAACGTTTGTTTGCTCCAGACGATGAATGAAATGAAATTTGGAAGGGATAATATAAACCTGCACAAATCTTGGTCCAATGCATGTGAATGGGAGATCTCCTCGAGATTTTCGTTCATTAATGACAATTTGGACGTTTGTTGCATGATGCGTTGTTATCATTAAACACTAGTAATTTCATACATAGAAATGCGAACATGGCAAATACGAAAATGAGTGATTAAACATTGTATATTTCTTGAGCGGGCCAACAGGATGACGCATGTTCGAGATGAACAATCAGAAGGGACAAAATAACTCTCTGAAGATCTTGGTTTAATGGGTAATAATGGGAAATCTCCTTGAGTGTTTCTCTCATTAATGACAATGTTGACAATCCCTGCATGGTCATCTGTTACCATGAAAGGTTTATAATTGCATAATATGAAAGTATGGAGGTCGCACGTATGGGATAAAGAAGCTTCAAAATAGGGTTACAAGGTACAACCATTGGAGGTGAGGGCACGAGAGTCAAATTGTATGTCTCAGAAGTTTTTGAGTGCAACACATGTAACACTGAAGAGGGTATGGTAGGACAGTCCAAAGGGAAATTTGTATATTGCTAGTAAGAGCATAATTAATGTATATCAGGAAGGACAGGAATTTAGTGGGGATGGAAGGCAGCGACAGATACTTTGAAAAATTTGTGAGCCATGGTAGAGTGAAGCTTACGAGTTCAAGGAGTCTGCGGTGGAATTGTAGATGATGAAAGTTTTGAGTGCATGATATATAGCACGAAACAAGAAGCAACAGAGTTGGAAAGCATCAACACGGCAACCACAACCATAAAATTGCCTAAGTATGGAAAGGAAAACGGTCGGTCGGATTTGTTATGTGAGGATATAGATGGATATGAAGATATGTCAACCTGCCAACGCTGGAACCCATGATCATAGAAAAATGACTAAGTATATAACCACAAATAGATAATATGTGGAAAGAAGAAACGAGAAAAAGGACTAAGGAGTCCACGGTGGAATTGTAAATCACGAAAATTTTGAGTGCAATATGTATATCACGAAATAATAAGCAACAGAGTTCGAAAGCGCAAACCCGACAAGCGCGTCCATAAAATTCGCTCAGTACAGAAAGGAACAACGGTCGGTCGGATTAGTCATGTGAGGATATAGATGGAGATGAAGATATGTTAGCCTGTCAACGCTGGAACCTGCCATCATAGAAAAGTGACTAAGTATATAACCACAAAGCGATAATACATGGGAAGAAGAAAAGAGGAAAAGGACTTAAGGAGTCCACGGTGGAATTGTAAATCATGAAAATTTTGAGTGCAATATGTATAGCACAGAACAAGAAGCAACAGAGTTTGAATGCGCCAACCCGAAAAAGTGACTAAGAATTGGATATTTCGTGAACCCGTCAACATGAGGATCCAAAATAAGCTGACAAGGTCTCTCTATAAGACATGAGGTCCCGACGGTCAAATTGTATCGTTCAGAACATTTCAATGCATAATCTATAACACAGAAGAGTGGACGATGTCAAAACCTGGTAGTCAATTTGTATATTGCGGAGGGGAAGATGCGAACTATTTCGTATCAGTGTGTGCAATTGTCACTAGTAAGAGTCACTAGTAAGAGCATAACCAATGTATATTAGGAAGGACAAGAAGTTAGTGGGGATGGAAGGAAGCGACAAATAATTGGAAACATTTTTGAACCATGGTAGTGTGAAGCTTGCGAGTTTGAGTATTCACGATGGAATTGTAGATCACAGAAGTTTTGAGTGCAAGATGTACATCACGGAACAAGAAGAGGCAGAGTTCGAAACCGCCAACCTGGCAACCACGACAATATAATTGGATAAGTATGGAAAGAAACAACGGTCGGTCAGATTCGTCATGTGATTATATATATGGAGATAAAGATATGCCAGCCCTCTAGCGCTAGAACCTACGATCATATAAAGGTGACTAAGTATATAACCAAAAATCCATAATACACGGGAAGAAGAAAAAGGAAAAAGGACTAAGGAGTCCACGGTGGAATTGTAGATCACGGAAATTTTGAGTACAAGATGTGAACTCAGTAGTCAATTTGTATATTGAGAAGGGCCAGATGCCAACTATTTTGTACCATTGTGTCGATTTCTCACTAGTAAGAGCACAACCAATGTATATTAGGAGAAACAGGAAATTAGTGGGGATGGAAGGCAATGATAGATACTTTGAAACATTTCTAAACCACGATGGAATGAAGGACATTACGAGTTCGAGGAATCCGTGGTGGAATTGTAGATGAAAGAAGTTTTGAGTTCAATATGTATATCATGGAACAAGAAGCAGTAGAGTTTGAAAGTGCCAACCCGACAAGCGCGACCATAAAATTAGCTAAGTATAGAAAGGAACAGTGGTCGATCGGATTCGTCATGTGAGGATATAGATGGAAATGAAGATATGTCATCCTGAAAACGCTAGTACCCGTGATCATAGAAAGACAACTAAGTATATAACCAGAAGGCAATAACACACAGGAAGAAGAAAAGGGAAAAAGGGTTGAGTGCGCGCTCGAATTGTAGAGAACGCAAATTTCTAGTGCAAGATGTATATTACAGAAGAAGAACCAACATAATTGGAAAGGGCCAAACTGAAACAATATTGAATAATTGGACATTTTGTGAACCCGACAACAGGAGGATCCAAAATAGACTAACAAGGTCTCTCCAGAAGACACGAGGCCTCGACGTTGAAATTGTATCCATCAGAACATTTGAATGCATAATCTGTGACATAGAAGAGTAGACGATGTCTGGAGCCGATAGTAAATTTCTATATTGCAGAGGGTATGATGCCAACTATTTCATACCAATGTGTCCAGTTGTCACTAGTAAGTGTTAATTTAGTATTGAAAATAAATGCAATGTTGAGCCAACCAGCCCACAGGTTCGCTTGTCAATTTGTATATCGCGGAATTATGGGTGCTATTTGTAGGGCACAGAACAATGGAGGGCCGATTTTTAGTCCGCCCTCCCGAGAACCCACGATCCAAAAAGTGGCTACGTATGGAATGCAGAGTACGTACATGCTCTATAAAATCTCATGTCCATACTCTATAGTCCCATAATACACGGGAAGAAAAAGAGGGAAAAAGGATGAAGGAGTATGTGGTGGAATTGTAGATCACATAAATTTTGAGTGGAAAATGTATATCACAGAACAAGAAGTAGTAGAGTTCGAAAGCGCCAACCCGACAACCGCGTGCATAAAATTGACTAAGTATGAAAAGGAACAAAGATCGGTCAGATTTGTATGGAATGTGTAATTCCCTGAATTCCGCATTCACTTTGTATATCATGGAATTTTGGGTGGTATTTGGAGGGCACAAAACACTAGAGGACAATTTTGATCCCGCCTGCCCGAGAACCCATGATCCAAAATGTGGCTACGTATGGAATGCAGACTTCGTACATGCTCTATAAAATCTCATGTCCATACTTTATAGTCCCATAATACACGAGAAGAAAAAAAGGGAAAAATGACGAAATTTGTGGTGGAATTGTAGATCACAGAAATTTTGAGTGGAAAATGTATATCACGGAACAAGAAGCAATAGAGTTCGAAAGTGCCAACCCAACAACTGCGGGTATAAAATTGACTAAGTATGAAAAGGAACAACGGTCGACCGAATTCCTCATGTGAGGATATAGATGGAGATGAAGATATGTAAACACGCCAACATTGGAACCCGCGATCATAGAAAGACGACTAAGTATATAACTATAAAGCGATAATACACGGGAAGAAGACAATGGAAAAAGCACTAAGTATCTCAAAGAAGAACATATACTGTTTTCTTATTAATGTATATCCTTTCCAACCTCTGCTGAGTTCTCACTAGTAAAGGCATAAATTACAAATCACGGAAGTTCTTTGGGTGCAAGATGTATATGAGGGAACAGGCGACATAGGTGTTGGATATCGCAAATCTGGGACCTAGTGATTACATAATTGGATAAGTATCGAAAGGGACCGCAATCGGTCGAGCTCATGGTGTGACTATATAGATAAAGAGTTGCCAATTTTCGAATCCATGAGGCTGTGATCATATAAACAGGCGAAATATAGAACCAGAAAGGGATAATGGAGGGGGGGTGGGAACGAGAATTAAGAGTTTTTATACATTCACGCAGACAAATTGTATATTGCAGAACTTCGGGTGCTCTTTGCAACTTGCCAAAAATTCGAAACACAATTTTGAGGCCATCAATCCGATAACCCGTAATGGAAAAAGTGTGCAAATACGGAACACGGAAACGTTGGTCGGGACTTGCTTCCGCTAAGCAAGATCTTCTTTTCATGTTTCTGGACAAGTTCTCTAGGAATGGTTGGTTGTCCCGACTTTTGCTTATTAATGACGATATTTTTACGCTTTTTGCATGATGTCATTCTAGTATTAAACCTTTGGTGTTGCATAACTGGAAAGAAGTACGGGGATGGACAGAAACAGGAAACAATGACTAGGACTTGGATTTTTCGTCAACCCACCAACGCGAGGATCCAAAATATGGTCACAAGGTTTCTCCAGAAGACGCATGGCCCCGACGACCAAATTGTATAGTTCAAAACATTTCAATGCATAATGTGTAACACGGAAGAGGGGACGATGTCGGATTCTGGTTATCAATTTGTATATAGCGGAGCAGTGGGCACCAATTCTTTCGTACCAGTGTGTCTAGTTGTCACTAGTAAGAGAATAGTTAATGTATATCAGGAAGGACGCAAAGTTGGTGGGGATGGAAGGAAACGACAGATACTTTGAATGAAGTTAATGTATACTAGGAACCCGCGGTGGAATTGTATATCATGGATGTTTTGAGTTCAATATGTATATAACGAAACAACAAACAGTCGAGTAGTTAAGCGCCAATCTGACAACGATGGCCATAAAATTGGCTAAGTATGGAAAGGAACAACAATCTGTCGTATTCGTCATGTGAGGATACAGATGGAGATGAAGACATGTCAACCCACCAACCCTGGAACTGGATATCATAGAAAGGCGACTAAGTATATATTCAGAAAGCGTTAACAGGAGAGAACAAGAAAAGGTGAGTTCGTATGCGCCATCCAAGCAACCGCGGCCATACAATTGACTAAGTATGCAAAGGAACAACAACCGGTCAGATTCGTCATGTGAATATATAGATAGAGATGAAGATGTGTCAGCCCTCGAACCCTGCAACCGCCGATCATAGAAAAATGATTAAGTATTAAAACAGAAAGAAATAATGGACGGGAAAACGAAAAGGGGAAAAGGGATAAGTATCTGATAGTCGAAAAACCTTTTTTCTCTGTTTATTGATGGCAATGTTTTCGAACCCCTGGTGGGTTCTTACTAGTAAAATCATAAACTGCAGATCACTGAAGTTCTTTGGCTACAAGATGTATATGACGGAACAAGAGACATATGTGTTGGATACCGCCAACCCTGGGCCTGGTAGCCAAATAATTGGCTAAGTATTGGCCAAGAGAAAGGTTTGACATCTATTTTAATAGTATTCATAGTAATGTGTATTATTGGAGAAAGTTTTGATATTTATTTGAATAGTATCCATAGTAATATATATCAATGGATTGTTTCTGTTTCAAATGAAAATGATTTCCCAATTTGCAGGATGCTCTTGGGTTCACAAATTTCATTGAAACCACGAAAGTTTTGACTACAAGATGTATATAATGCAACAAGAAACATGAATTTGCATTGTGGTTTCAACAAGATAAACTCCTTATCATCTATTCATCTTGTATTCCTTGCAATGACATGAGAAAACGTCGACTCTCCATAAACGTTAATATCTAAATTAAATGTAATGTAATGAAAATTTGGTGTAATTTAAGTAATTAAGGCAACTTCAATCATTCCTTTAAAAATGCGAAGATTTTCGAACCCCCGGTGAGTTATCACTAGTTAAAGCATAAATTGCAGATCACTGAATCTCTTTGGTTGCAAGATGTATATGACGGAATAGGGAACACAGTTATTCTATACCACAAACCCGAGACCTGATGGCCAGATAACTAGATAATTTTTTCCCAAAAGGAAGTTTTTATATTTATTTCAACAGAAGAAGATGCAATATATGCAAGATATTGAACAAGAACATTGCGTCAACAATTGAGCTGCATTGTTGTAAGTCATTAATTCATGCTATTTACGAGACCTAAATAATGAAAGCAGGACGAGTCCTCCAATTTGTTTCTTTAACTATAGGGCATGCGCCACACAAGTATGGCCTATGACAAATTATTCTTCAATTTAAAATGTAAGAAACGAACAAAGTATCATTTTATTTAAATTGAAGTAGTGATGAGAAGAAAGAAAAGCTCGTTGTCCAAGTTTAAAGACACACACGAAAAAAAGGTACAAAATAAAATGAAAAGAGATTGGAAAACAATTTAAAAAAAAAGGCAATGATTCTATATTCAAATAATATGGGATACAAAATACAGCTGAGATTATTTGCCACAATGATTGCGATTTGGCCTATCGCCGACCAGAAAAAATATGTACATTGAAAATATTCGTAAAAAATGAGTTGAATATCAATTTTCGGTCTTGGAATTAATTGGTGCTACCAACTAGATCTATCCCAGTTTTTTGAATAACTTGTCTCTTCCAGATATGGTTTGTTTGCAATGGTTGGTTATTCAACATTCCATTGTTTGTCAACTATTAATTTCCTTTTACCATCGAAAAATTGGGGTTTAAGGTGCTTTCCTTGCAATGTTCCCGACCATTGACATCCGAGACAACTTAGAAATACGATCTAGGCCAAATTCAAAGTCGAGGGAATCATTTTATCTGAAATTAGCGTACGGGAAAAAAATTCAAGTATGTTTTGACTGCTATTCTCCCTGTATTCGATCATCTGTTTGGTTGAAAATTCTTCCTGAATATTTGTATATTGAACTTCTTTGTTTTATCACACTAAATTGGAAGGAACGTGCAAGCTAGCTACAAAATGTTATTATGTTGAAGTACATCGCTTATTCGAGCAGCACATGTCTGGAAAGTGTATCATTTGCTGTAGAATGCATCAACACAGATCTGGAAAGTGTATCAAATGTTGCAGATTGCATCATAATATATCTTCTGTCATAGCAGTGGAAAACATGGTGGCCCACAGAAAGGTCTGGAATGTTCAGAGGTGATGCCAAATATTTGGAGTCTGCAACTACATCCAAAGGAAACCGAACAAACTTTGACAAAGAACATGAGTTTCTGTCAATTCGGTTACCACACCTAGAACTAGCTCAAATAACTTTGAAATAGAAACTTTTGTAGTGATAATATGTCGTTTTATCCACCCATACCTTTTTTGTTACCTGCCTCTGGTTACATTCACAAATGGAGTAATATTTCTCATCGTTTACGGACATCACATACCATTTTGCAAGCCACGGTAAGTGTGACGCCCCCGCAAAAGAGAAATTCTTGTGTGATATACAGAAATCGATACACTTGCCAAATCTGTGTTGTTGGAAGAAACTATATACTTCAACGAAGAAGTATTTTAGACGTGACCTAAAAATCCATTACAAATACGAGCAAGAAAAAAAAAGGTTCAACAAACAAATCTTCAGGCAAACTTTTCAACCAACCAAAGCATCGAATACAGGAAGAACACCAACCAGAAGATACTTGTTCTTTTTTTTTCCTTCTCTCTGAGTTTCTGTTGGATAATATATTTTTTGTTTTATTCAAATCTCACGCCACATAAAACGAGTCTCTCTTCTTTCATCTGGGCCTCAATCGCATCTCTAAGTTGTCTTACATGTCCATGACCAGGACCATTACAACGAAGGCATGCTAAAGCGTAACTCTTTGATGATAGAGAGAAATGGAAACAAGTATTTAAAAGCAATGCTCAATGATCTTCTATAGATTTTGTGTTAATTCATTTTAATGATAGATGTTCTTGATATTTTCTCTTATTAATGCTAATATTTTCAAATATGTACGTTGAATACTGACTAATAGCACGTATTAGCATTCCCATATCCGATCAGATTCTCAAATCTCACATCTAATATATGCATAATATTAAAGAGGGACATGACGTCAAGGCCTCTGTGGGTGACACGTTCATGCACTATGACGAAGCCTTTAAGAAAACCAAAACAACCATTTTATTTATTTATTTTTTTGCAAATTCAAAATGCATGCAAAAGAAATGACGAGAGCCCATAATATTTGTCTATCTATTCATTTTAATGGAATATGTCCTCGAGCTTTCCTCTTATTAAAGCCAATATTTTCAAACCTGTTTGGTCGATTGTGACTTTTCAAAGCATAATTAATGTCTACTAGGAAGGGCGGAAGGTAGCGAGGATGGAAATGAGCGATAAATGCTTTTAAATTTTCTGAACCCGGAAATGCGTCAACCCTCCAATCTTTGAAAAATTGATTAAGTATGGAAAGGAGGGTAGGATAGACAAACTCATCGCAGGCAGAGGCTCAGTTATGACTTTGAGCAGTGTGGGGTCGAATTGTAGAGAACGAAAGTTCTAGGTGCAAGATGTATACACTGAACACGAGTTTCCATAGTTCGATAGCACCTATCTGTGAATCCGCGTCCATAAAACTGGTTAAGTATGAAACCAAACTGCTATTGGTCAGAATGACCACAGAAACGTGAGAAACTATAGAACTAGAAACGTAGTTTACAAGAAGGAAAAAAAAGGGAGAGAACAACTATATCGTTCACAGAGAAAAACTTACTCGCATAACTATGAAACCATAGTAAGACATAAACCATGGAGAAAACATCACCAGCTATGAAATATAGTTTGAGGCTGACCAACTTTGCTTCAACGCGTAAGAGATGCAACTTACATCAACTGCAATTATTTTTGTATGTTATTTTATCTTAATAGTATTTTATGGAGAGTCCACTGCAAAAGAATATAACAATAGATCCAACTGCGGATGCAACATCCCAACATTGCAAACCCTAGACAAACAAGAATAAGCAACAAATAACAACCCAGTTAAGAAGCACCAAAAGGTCCAACTGCAACCACAATACCCAAACCCTGCAAAGTCGAATCAAACAACAATAAACAACACAATGAACAAACAAGCAAGCAACAACCAACCCACCATGAATGACACAGTTCCAATCGCGGTTGCAGAACCCCAAACGTGCAAACTGCAACAACACAAATATCCAAACAATAACAACAACAACATGCAATTAAGAAATCAATGGAGATGCAAAAATCAAGCATGAACCAGTGAACCAACAATGAAGTTGAAGCATATAAATAAATAAAACAAAAGAAAATGTATTGTAACAAGCCTGCTAAGTAAACATTCAACGCTGCCAAGCCTGTTAGGTAAAAATTCGGTCAGAAATGCTCTGTAAACATTTAAGAAAAAATGCAATGTGGCAGGTATCCAAAAAAATTTATTATAATTGATGTAACAATAGTTCAAACAATAGAGAATGTATTCGAAGGAAAAACTAATTTGGATATGCCAGCATATCAAACACTGCCATAAATTTACCTAACAGAAAATGCTAAACCAAACATTCGAACTAATGCTAG